>QFEC01001483.1:0-18489 GCA_003316585.1 Gomphus bonarii | reverse complement strand
AGTCATGGAAGGACATCAACAAGAAACAACAACTGACAACAGACTCCAAGCTGAACCCTGACAGATTCATCCATGCTGTGAAGCTCTCTATCACCCTTCAACCAGGGGCATTCCCAGATGAACAAACAAAAATGCTATATGCCCTCTCATTCATGTCAGGGGGCTCTGCAGCAACCTGGACACAAAATCAAACACAAGCTATCATTGATTGGGACCTCTTCAATCACTACCTTCAATGAATTCGCTAAACAGGTTGAAGCAGCCTTCAGAGACCCTGATCATGCCAGAACAGCCTGCACCAAACTGCATGACCTCAAGATGACATCTAGCATGTTGGCAGATGATTATACTACACAGTTTGAGATCCTTGCAGGGAGACTGATGGTAATGTGACTCCCAGTCCTTATTGGGCAAATTTTTCCTAATGTAAGGGCAACCCCTGTAGCATTCACCAAGGTTACTGAGGTCATGTGGCCAAGGCTAGCAAGGGGGAAATCCTAAGTATATTAGACTGTGTACATAGAAGTAGAGCCTCACCTAGCAAGGGGGAAATCCTAAGAGGAAAACTTAGAATCCCTTGCTAGTGAGCTATGCAACCTATATACCTGTTGTCTGCTTCCTGCTTCCTCAGCATACCTTACCCCTCAATTGGACCTGAAGGTATGATGCCCCCACAATCCATATTGGGTGCTACAGTACTTGGGCCAATACCTCAGCCTCTTGGTTCGGGATGTCTCATATCTGGACCAAGCAACTGTTGCTGCACTTATTGTCTGAATGTGTGGTTTGGTTTGGTAACCCTTGGTGTGGATGGATCAGCTCAGTATTGGTTCAGGATTTGAAATGGGTGGTCCCCTGACAGACTCCCCTTGCAGGCCCAGATAGACTAGTGGAAAGGGTAGTGTCTCCCCCACTGGACCTACCAGCAGGTAGGCCCCTAGTGTTACCAAGGTCACCTTTACAGTAACTAACTCTCCTTGGTAGGCCTTGCAGAGACTTTAGAGAGACCTTAGAATTGGTGAATAGCAGAGACAAAACTGATTCACTACACAATCCTCTTCTCATGCATGCTAATTTGCATGCACAATTTGATGCAGATGGGTCTGGATTTAAGGTATGTGTTCTATATTTTTTGAATTATTTTGGATCTGGATCCATTCAAAGAGTGGTACAATTTGACAAAGATGGCATTGCTGCACTGTACTAAGACCTTCAGTTACAACCACTTGAAGAATCTACTGATATTGATGATGTTAACCCCTCCATGAACATCTGTGATCCAACCTCCTCTAGCATGTGGTAGAAAGTGGAAGAAAAATGTAGAAAATGATACTGTGCTATATTCAAGGGACATAGGTGATGTAGTTAACTGAGCAGGATCTACTGATGACTACAACCAAAAACGAAAAATTTAAAATGTATAATGTAGCAGTCCCAATCAGATATATCCATTATATGTGTGGTATCAAACGAAATGTGTATCACTTTAGTTCCCTTCCTGCAGCCATGTCACAATTCGCTGCATGCCTTTCCCTCCGGCAGTAAGAGCCTGTCCATGACGGCCCTCGGGGTCGAACCATAATCCTTTCCGCACACCATGGGAACGAAGGTACCTTTGAACACGCTGCAAGAAATACAGTTCAGTAAACTACCAGAAAAACTTATTGAGCGTCACCTCAGAGTCAATGATTACATCGTTACCGCCTAGGAGAAACATTGCCTTGTTCGGATCTGATGCGTGAGGGATATCCTCGAACCACAAAGAGTTTCCTGACCACTGCTAAGCAGATTAGCTCGATTCGAATGCGAGAGAACTTGAGTTTACGTCAAAATGGCGCTGGATGAAATTCGCGACTCCGAGTTCAGAACCAACGAAGTATCGCATTATAAGCTGAATACTCTTATAGCTGAGATGAGCGAGGAACATGAATTAATAAAAAGGAAAGACATACCGTCGTGCATGAACGGTAGACGAAATTATGGCATACGTCTTTTCACTTTCAGATGAGATTGGTATCAATTACCAATATTCAAAACTCACCGCCTTCCCATAAGCAGAAGGTAACTGAATAATCGAACCATGAGAAACGCTCAAACTAGTGTATTGCTACTCACTGGGATCAACAAAACAGGACCGTTTGATAAGTTGGGGGCAAGATTTTAGCATCCAAGTGTGTAAGACGGAACCACTACCATAATTCAGAACAATCTGGCTGCATTGTTGGCCGACTCACTTTGAGTGACTCAACATATCCACACCTTGATCCATCCAGCCCATCTTCTGGATAACCTCAGTCAGGCAGCGCACACTTTCGTGGCGAGAAAGTGGGTTTAAGAATTGGGGGTGAAAGATGTTCTGGGAAATGTGGGGCTGTAATGGGATGAGAACGGGGCGAGAACGAAGCGAGCGGAAGAAGTATATGATGTTCAAATTGTATTGGAGTAGACCAAGACCAAGACCATGTATAAAAACGAGAGGACGGGGAGATGGTGAATCCCCGGTGTGTGCCGGTAGTCGTACCAAATATCTATGAAACACATAAGCAAATGCAGTATCAACAAAAAGAAACACGAACTCTAGGTCTCCACATTTTCCATATTCAAGTCCGAACACGTAGTAAAAATACCATTTGATCCACGTATTTGCAGCCCACACCAATGTGTAGAATGCCAAAGGACGCGGATGGATCGTGACAGGATCTAATGTCAGCAGGAGCGGCCTACCCTTCGGGTTGGAACCATCCTTGATGGAGGCACCGGCGCGTTTCTGTATCATAGCCATTCCCTCATCGACAGCAGCTCTGTGAATTGGAGAGAGCTCAGAGTCCGGAGGGAGGTGGGCGTTGAAAATGCACCAATAAAGCCATTGTCGCATTTCGTGAGTACGAATGTGCGACCATGGTTGTTTGCGAAACCAGGTACGCAGGTACTCACGAAAGTCCCGGGCACGAGGATCGTGGAAGTCAAGCTGAACGATATCTTCGCTAGGGCTTCCCGGACGCGGGACAGAGCCACGCTCTTTTGCGTCTTGTTCCTCATCGTGAGAGGTATCGCCATTGCCGGTATAGTTAGGGAAGTTGGCTAAGCCAGCCTTGATTACACGCAAGACAGCAGCTTGCAGGGAATGGAGCTCCGCTGGAGGAGGAGGAGGGGTTGCATCGACACGGCGAGCACAGGTGTAATAGAAAAGACTGAATATGACCTCAAAGACTGCCCAAAAAAAGGCAGCTTTGCCAGGTAGGGTATACGATCGGACAGCACCTCTCCATAGTCCATTTAAGACAAATGCCCATGAAAACGGAGCTGCAGCGTAGAATGGCCCTACGACCAAAAGTAGGACCGCGTAGAACGACGCAGACCGTGACGACGCAGACCGTGACGCCGCCCTCCCAGTCGGCCGCGACATTAATGGCTTGAATCTAGTAAACCCTCAGGGGCCCTTTATTATTTTCTATTGGGTTCGCCGCCATCAGGTAAGCCTACGGAGACGCCCGGCAACCAAAGAAATCCTTTCCTCAGCATCGTCAAGACAACCACAAACGTCGGATACATACTACGATGTTAGATATATGTATTCAGCATCCCCCTCAAAAAAAAAACTGTAAAAAGGACTTAGAAACAAGTTTTGAGTTTTCCGTCTGGAGACGGCTTTCTTCCCACGGGTACTTCTTCAATTGAAAATATTCCGTATAGTATGGTACATATTGACACAAAAACCGTCCTCAACTCTCGACATCACCCACAGAAAAGTCTCCAAGGGTCTCGGCTATCTGACCATGTGAGTATTTATAGTCACGCAGTCACGTAAGCAATTTTTCAGATCCTACCATGTTCCGTCAAGCGATTGTGAGGGCTCCGCCTTCGAGGTCTGCGACCACTCTCGCCGCTGGCTTCCCAAGAGTATCAAGAAGGGTACTATTCTTACCTTCTTCCAGGTTCTCCTCGTCTCACATGATTACAGCTGCCGACGAAATATGGAGGGGTGTACACCGTCACCCTGATTCCCGGCGACGGCATCGGTGCTGAGATCACCGACTCGGTCAAGGAAATTTTCGAGCATGTCAACGCACCCATTGAGTGGGAGCAGTATAATGTCTCCGGCGTGTCGTCCCAGGGAGAAAGCCTCTTCAGACAGGCAATGGAATCCCTGAAACGCAACAGAGTAGGTCTGAAAGGTATGTGAACGTTGAATGTAACCTCCTGGGTACTGACAGCCGATTAGGTATCCTCTTCACACCAATCTCCCAGACTGGACATATATCTTGGAACGTTGCCATGCGTCAACAATTGGATATCTATGCCTCCGTTGTTCTGTGCAAGTCCCTTCCAGGATTCTCTACTCGTCACAAAGAAGTCGATTTTGCCATCATCCGTGAGAATACGGAAGGGGAATATTCGGGACTTGAGCACCAGAGTTATCCTGGTGTCGTCGAAAGCCTCAAAGTTTCTACACGGGCTAAGGCGGATCGCATCGTCCGTTTTGCTTTCGACTTTGCTCTCAAGAACAATCGGAAGGTGCGTCAGAATTCCACTGTCGCATGTACAGAGAAATATTAAACAAGATTCAGAAAGTGACTTGTGTGCATAAAGCAAACATCATGAAACTTGGTGATGGCCTATTTTTAAACACATTCCGTCAAGTTGCAAAGGAGTATGAAAGCTCTGGCCTTATATTCAATGACATGATTGTCGACAACACGTGATTTTTTCCTTTCCCTTTCCTAAACAGTGCACATCTTTTTTCTTACCAGCCTTTCAGTTCCATGCAGCTTGTTGCCCGACCCAGCCAATTTGATGTCATGGTTATGCCAAATCTCTATGGTGCCATTGTCTCAAATATTGGTGCCGCCCTCGTTGGGGGTCCAGGTATCGTCCCGGGATGTAACGTTGGCAGGGTATGGAGCAATTTATTCATTACATGTTCTTGCATTCACCGTATTCTAGGAGTATGCCCTTTTCGAACCTGGATGTCGGCATGTTGCCAAAGACATTATGGGCACGAACCGTGCCAATCCTGCGGCTATGATCCTCAGTGCAACTATGATGCTTCGACATCTTGGGTGGGTTTTGTTTCCCACGCAGTGCCTCTTGACCTAACATGTGGTTTCTCTTCCAACCAGACTCGATTCCATCGCCGACTCTATCGCCTCTTCAACTATTGGCGTAATTAACGAAGGTCAGATTCGGACAGCGGACATGGGGGGTAAGAGTCGAAGCTTGCTTAACCGCTTATTATTAAATGATCATGTTCACAGGAACCGCAAGCACCTCTGACTTCACCGCCGAAGTTATCAAGAACCTTTAAGTCAGTTTGTAACTCTGTTGACCCCTACATTTTCTACATTGAGCCATTCTCGGCAACTGCAATACGAAGTAGAGCGTTACTAGTACATAGTACAATACCAGTACATTCATATCTTATAGAAGAGCTCGGATCAAGGTATATCTGCGGTTAAAAAATCCTGATATCCTTCATCATCCAATGCTGCTTCATACTCCTCTACTGAGATATCTACCTTTTGCTTTTTAACGTCTGGCTCATCCGTGATCTTAGAAACCGATGGTACATGTATGATTCTCGCTCCTCCTTCAGTCTCTACTGTTCCCCTTCGTCGGGCCTTTAGAATGGTTTCACACTTCACCTCGCCCTTTTTACCCCACCCGGCGACCTCAGGTCTGAAATCCGCATAGAGGCTAAACCCAACACGGTTCAGCTCCCGGGGTGGATATGTCTTGGCGAGGAGCCGCATTGCACCGACAATGTGCCCAGTTGTCTGACGAAAAGCGTTTGTGATATAGTTGAAACCTGCAGATGGTGACACCGGCTCCCCCTTCAGCAATGCGCGCCATTGTGATGATTGCGTAGAAAATACAGGGCTATAATGTGATTGATTTTTTTTAGGGTTGAGCAAATGGGACTCATCGATACCACTTACATCCTATCGGAGAACTGATCAATATCCACAAACTTCTGGGGAGGAGATAGGGTGCTCACCTTCGACCCATGAAATCGACATAGGGCTGTCCTCCTCCTTGTGTCGCCTCTAGACCCTTCCCTTTCCCTTCCTCGAAGATGCCTAGGCTGATACCTTTGCTTGTTGCATTCATCTCTGTGTATACAGACGCTGGAATTAAGTAGGGATCACTTATACACATGGCAATCTGACACACATTAAAACATCAGCACTTACCAATACTTAGTGCCTCCTCACGCTTAAACCCCATCCATTCTGCGACAACCATCGCCCACGCCGTCATAACTGGTGCGCGATTTACGATCGCAGATCTAGTCAGCAACGCCTGTAAACAGCATTGATACGAGATAGCGTCAGAAGCAAGAGAAACACGGTACGCACCTGCTCATCAAGAAGCTCGTCAAAGTCTAGACTACCATAGCTTGCAGCATCATCTTTAGGTCCTTCCGGAAGTAATTCATTCAAATCATCGTCACGCTTGCGCTTTTTGGGCGATGGTTTCTTCTGATTATCGTTAAAGTATGCGTCAATATCTTGATAACAATTCCCGGTGTTCGCAGGGCACGCACGGCATTGGACGCAGAAGGCTTTGTCAGAGCAGCGGCAGACGAGGCAGCAGTCACTGGGTCTTTAATGGCAGACCCGTTTTTGTAACCAGATTTCTTCACCGCAGCAAGCACGAGCTTCCTCTGATCTTTATCATCTATATGAAGTGCAGAGAGCTTGCTGTCTGTGAGCTGTCCAAGCGCTGCAGGCGTATTGCAAGTTTTATATCTATCTTTCATGATACTTTCAAAAACAAAACACTGCAGAGATATAGAGGCATACATTTTAGAGGCGACAGCTATAGCCTTTTCCATGGGCATGTTACCGGCAGTAAGCATTTTCAAAAACGTAGGTAAAGCAAGCTTTGCCTCTGGCCCAACGGATGGCGTTGTCTGGGGCGGCATGATTCATGAATTCATGGAAACCCCGTTGGGGACCCTTGTGGGCCACCTCAGGGCTGGATTTTCTTGTCATTCATTTGACGTTTGCGGCGCACGCGACAGTTTCGCGTGGCTTTAGGCTAAGGAAATCGCATGAAATTTACTTGGACAGATGTGAAGTGAACACTGATGACCACACTCGTTGCAGGAAACTTCTTACGCAGTTAGCCAAGCTGCCAGTCCTATCATGTAGAACAGTTGCTTCATATAGACCAATAACTGCTGTTTTGCATGTGTTCGGGTCCTGTGACTAGGCATTTGCAATAATTACATGTCCAACTTCTCAATCTAACAAGAGAGAAGACATCACTGGTTAAGGACGGTTGTCTCCACAATAATGCCAGTCACGCGGTATGGGTCTGAAGAAGAGTGGAGTCAGAAGAGGTACAACATAACTTAGAATGATGCCCACCAATATTCGAGGCAGGACGTCTGTCTTCCAGGTATCCAAAGCCCTGCCCAGCAACGTGCCTTGGGATACGAATGCTAGCACCACGGTTGGCAACTCCCGAGCTAAAGCTCGAGATATGGCCGGTCTCGTGCCTTCCGGTCAACCTCAGATCATTGTCTTCTCCGTAGACATTAATGTGCTCCGCGTGCCTCTTAGCCAACTTCTCGATCGCCTCCTCGATCTTCTGCAATCCACCGGGCTCACGCATAGCCTTGGTGGAATAATTGGTGTGGCATCCAGCACCATTCCAGTCACCCTGAAGAGGTTTGGGGTGGAAAGACACCTTGACGCCCCACATCTCAGCAACGCGGGTCAAAAGGTAGCGAGCCATCCACAAGTGGTCACCCATCGAGATACCCTCACATGGGCCAACTTGGAATTCCCACTGGGAGGGCATAACCTCGGCGTTGATGCCACTGATGGTGATGCCAGCGTAGAGGCAGGCACGGTAGTGAGCCTCGATGAGGTCACGAGCGAACACCTTACCAGTGCCTACACATAGGTCCGTCAGTATTGATATTGGGGTGAAAGTTGGATAGGGATGATGACGGACCAGCACCGCAGTAGTATGGGCCCTGGGGACCCGGGAAACCGCCCTTTGGCCATCCGTAAGGTGAGCCATCAGCATCAAAGAGTGTGTACTCCTGTTCGAGACCGAACCAGGGGTAGGAGTCCTTAGCCAAGTCCATCGACTTCTTTGCGTGGTGACGGAAGTTGGTCTTGTTGGGCGTGCCGTCGTTGTTGTATGCCTCTGCAAGTACAAGGATGTTGTCGCCGCCACGGAAAGGGTCCTTGAAGATGGCAGCCGGACGGAGGAGAACATCCGAATCATGGCCGGGAGCTTGATTGGTCGACGAACCGTCGAAATCCCAGACACGGAGTTCACCTATGTCCTTGACTTTCTTCGAGACCGTCTACATTAGGGGCGAAAGCATTAGAGGCACTGGAGAAGGGAAGCAATAGGACAAGTGAGACAAGAACGTACAGTGGTCTTTGAGCGCAGACCACCGTCACCGTCAATCCAAACATCTTTGTAACATGTCAGCGACGCTGCAAGGAGATGGCACTCCAAAAACATACATTCTGCTTGGATCTTGTCACCCTGGGGGAGAGAGAGGAAGTGATTGAGGAGGTCTGCGCGCCAGGTAGGAGCAGTCATTATGGTTTAAAAAGTTTTGATAGAGTTATATGGGAATTGGATGGGGCCAAAAGTCGTGCGCCGAACCAACAACCTTATATATTCTGTCAAACCCATCGGAATTTGAAATGGTTATATCCTCGTGATTGGTGTGATAACAGCCGCCCTATCAACCCCTACGCGAACCACAAAATTTTGCCCAATTTCACACTTTTTTCAAATTTGATCATCGGTGCTTCGTTTGGAAATATGGAGCGATGGAGTACCATCTGGAGGCTACGTCTCTTGCATTTCTTTCGGCGTACAGCTCCTCAATATTAGGGATATGTATATTCACACGAGGGCAACCATGACCGGTTCGGATCATCCTCGTCTCCTCACAGCTTTCCGTCTTCTCCCCCCTGCCATAGTAGCAGCAACTGGCCCCTTTTGGGGCGCTGGGGAATTAGCAATCACATCTGATGCAGAATCTGTATCCTCCAAGTCCATATCTTCACTCTCCGGGTGATCGTTTGGAGATAAAAAGCCGGGGCGCCCTCGGATGTATAAATAGCCAGATTTTGCGAGAGCCAGGAACCACGTACGACCAATAGCTGGTGGTGACGCTGCTGAGTTGTCTAGAGGAAGGAGTTGCCCATCGGGGTCTACCTGACGAAGCCACGAGGGCAAGTATCAGACCAAGCCAAAGTCAGGAACCAGGGGACGTACAATGTGCACATGATCCCCCTCCACCACCATTTCTATCCATTTACCCCCAGCCGAATGTTCCTCACCGTCTTCCGCGACTTGCGGCCCACCGCCAACATTTACTTTCACCTTATGACGAGAATTGGATTTCAACATCAAAAAAAAATTTCACACTGTACCTTTCGTTTTCCTTCTATGCGGTTCAGCTTAGGGCCCCATGCAGTCAGTCTCGCCTTACTAACGAACAGCTGTATCCGCGCCAAGTCATTCTTGTAGTTGATACCCTGAATGATATACTGTACGCCAGAGGTAAATATTATTAAGAACACGAGTACCGTCTAAATAACAACAAGGTCAGCCAACGGTGATATACAAAGCATTAACGTACTCCTAGTCCTGGTCTGAATCGAGTGTAGTAGTAACCGGTGCCTATAATTCATTAGCAAGTACGAACCATCAACTCGCTGAAATATCGCACCTCGCCATTTAGGTACCCCATTCTTATAGAAAAAGTCGTAACGCTTTCGACTTTCTTTGTTCCTTAATATAGTAGATATTACACCAAGTCTAGAAAACCGTTCGTGAGTACCCTTGACACCAGGGTTTTTATCCGGGCTAACAATGTCCTTAGAAATACACCCTAAGCGTAAGTTGTCCAACGCACTGTAAAACAATGCCTAAGATGGATAAGCTGGGGGGAAGGAGGAACAAGGAAAGTGCACTTACTCTTCTTTTTGTAAGCTTTCCCAATCTCCGCTATGGTCGCAGTGGATTCGACCCCGAGAAAAGAATAGAAAGTAGTCCCCTTTCCTAGAGTTAAGAAAAAAGCTCAGAACAATCTCAGGCGACCAAGAGGATACGACCAGACCCTCCGCTGCTTCAAGTTCGCTGACGAGATCGAATATTTCATGGTCATACTGTCACATACGTGAGGAGTCTAAAGGTGGCAATGATAACTTCACAAACACACTTTATCCCAACTTGACAACACTGGATGAGATAGGATTGATAGGAAGACAGTTCAAGCTCACCAAAATACTGTCGTCGTCAGTAATACGAAGAACGAGAGGATGAGGATAATCCTCATGGGTAATAACGAGAGCAATAGGAGTTCCAATAAAGCGAGTTTGAGCGCCCACAACGCGTACACAAGACGGATCGACACACGATCCCAATATTTTCCAAGGCTCTCCATTTACATTAGTATTGTCATATTGTGAATGCACGACCCTTTAGACAGATAGGTAAACTCTTCTTAAAATGAAAATCGATACACATGGTCATGTCACAATGGATAGCGAGTGAAGTTCAAGGAAACTATCACGGTGACAAAAAAAATGTACTTATCATCCATCTTTAATCTTGATCTGTCCCTCCCGAAATAAGCCTCCGCACGATACCGAACATAATCATACCATCACCTCCTCTCATCTAGCTGGTGCCCAGAGAGCGTACAGCTCAGCATCTGAAGGGTCAAAGGTAGTTGTCATGGCTGGGTCAGCCTTGATAATCGCATTGCGGTGGCGTGAATGTATTCCCCATGATGGCGCCGGAGATGGTACTGCCGAGGATGGCCCTGCTACAGGCGAACCAAATATTGTCGACGATGGAGAACGTCCTCGTTCTGATCCTTCTGGGAACTGTAAAAGTTCATGTGCCATCAAGAGCTATTTCATTACAGTAGTTAGTATGCGTTACATACCGTCCCTGGTGGGGTGCCATAGCTAGCAGACCTGCGGTTCCGCATTTCATTGCTCGGGGTTTCGGCTGACGGTCCACACCAGTTAGACTAGGTCCTCTGATAAAAAAAATGTGTGTTGTCGTACACGAGTGTTGCTGGGAATGCTGGGGAAATCCTTGACTAGACATGTTATTGGCGAGGGAGAGTGGTGACGTAATCGTTGAGTTTGTTGTATTGTGGAAAAGCCACACACAAGTTCTTCTTACCACCCACCACAAGCGCGCCACCGCACTAGTCGTCTGTCATGTTTATGCTCAAAAGTTGTCAGTGAATAATACTTTAACCTCCCTGAAACCGTGTTCTAACTTCGTGGCATGGAGTGTTCGGCAAAGTCTGGAGTGAGTATGCTAGGCCTTTAGAGTCGCGTTCCTTGATTAAAATTGTTTGTCTAGACGATCCCAATGCTGCAGAATTGGCACAGATATCTTCCGGTCAACTGTATCTAGTACGGTCGGATAGCGTTAAGGGGTCGCGTGAATGCATGTGAGTTGACCTTTGCATTCCTTTACCATAGATATCGTTATCTAAAGTATTATTCAAGTTATCAAAATGCTATGGCGACTATTCGGCGGGTAATGACCACAGACTTCCACTTCCAGCTTGTTGTTACTCGCGTTTTTGAGGAAGGGGAGGAGCTGCTTCTCGACGAAGATGATGAG
Organism: Gomphus bonarii; assembly: GCA_003316585.1. Classification (NCBI taxonomy): domain Eukaryota; kingdom Fungi; phylum Basidiomycota; class Agaricomycetes; order Gomphales; family Gomphaceae; genus Gomphus; species Gomphus bonarii. Next base: position 6,852 of record QFEC01001483.1, on the reverse strand, counting down.
AGTACGTAGATAACAAAGTTTGCGTATGGTGACTGAAACATACCGCGTTATAGCTGACCAGGAACGTTCTTTTTTAATTGACGAAGCTCTCCAGTTCCGTTCCGGCACATTTGAGGACCAACCTACTTTTTTGTGGCGGGACCTCGAAGATGATGAAGACGATCTATTCGAGTATGTTGCTACCGGAGCAAATGGCCCCACTGTGGCTTTTTTCCAAACTGCAATGTACAAGGCCATGTATGAACGTAAATATGGAAAGAGTTCCGCAGACACAACTGATGAGGACCTGCAGCAATTTGTCCACGAGTAAATTTAAGCCTTTTCCTCACCTTCATTCCTAATCTTTTCCAGATCTCAGATACCTAAGGGAGCAACCAGAGTAGCCAGATCTCGTGAAGATCCTGGCCTTGCATCCGCTATGGCAAGGCTCTCAGTTTCGTCCAGAAAGCCAAAGTTGGAATCTCAATCGCAACTTTCCAATAAACCCGTGGTGATTTCTGAGCCTGCAACTTTGTATCTGTGGGATGCGGAGGCCGAGCAATTCAAGCGTCAAGGAGAAGTGGAAGCTTGCATCTTAGATAACGGAGGACGAGATTGTGAGTATTTCTTAAGGTTCATGTAGCTTGTAGTTCTCGATTAAACTTGACATTTTCTGGCTAGACTGGCTTCAAGCACGGGGCCGTGACGCATTCGCGTCTCATCAAGTTGGACCTGAGTTGAACCCTAGATTTGCGACGGTATTCATCAATCGAGATGATGGCTCTTCTAATAGTTCACCTAATTAACCATTGTCAGATTGTTCATTCCATGTCTTGGAATCAGTTTTCTCCTCGAGGCGTGCAACAATCTTACTGCATCAGATTCAACAATACTGAGGGCTTTGAGCGATTCAAGGAGGTTTTCGCACAGTGTCAATATGAAATGCTCCATGGCATCTCCTGGGACAAAGTCAAGGTCAGATTTTGACGATAACAAATCGTTCGTTCTTTATCGATATTTAGTATTAACCCACAGCCTGACGAGCAACGATATGCCCTTCGATCTTACGACGAAGATGTTGAGATGGCTGATGCCACGACTGAAGACGAGGAGGATGAGGAAGAAGTTGAGTCAGAGTTGGATGCTGAAGACAGTGAGTTTGACGGTCCTAGTTCAGTACTTAATCACTCACTGGTTTATAGTGAAGATTGATTACTTGGACCAGGAAGATAATCCTCAGGCCAAAGCTTTCCGAGAAGGCGGCATGAATAAACAACTCGTCGTGTCTACAGAACGGTCTTATGTCGAAAATCGCGGTAGGATTGGTGTCTTCAAAAATTCAAATGACACCGGAGAGCTTCAATATATCGCTACCATTAACAAACTAGTTACTCCAAAGGGGAAAGCATTTGTGCCCAAAAAAGTCTGTTCCTACCCGAGACTAAGGGGTGTGCTATCTAATCTGCTCTTAGATGATGTTGCACAACCAAGATGCTTCTATGGTACTGCAGAATCCCGATGCACCGAACTCATTGTATAATTTGGATATCGAAGTTGGCAAAGTCGTCGAGGAATGGAGGGTTCATGACCACGTTCCGGTCGAGCACATGGCTCCCAATACAAAGTTCTCTCAAGCCCAGCCTGATAGAACCCTTGTTGGTGCATCTCACAATGCTTTGTTTCGGGTGGATCCGCGTCTCTCGGGTAACAAGATGGTGGATAGTCAATACAAGCAGTATGCTGCAAAGAACAAGTTCTCGTGTGTCACGACTACTGCTGGCGGCAAGTTGGCTGTTGCTAGTGAAAAGGGTGACCTCAGGCTGTTCGATTCTATTGGCAAGAACGCGAGAACAGCTTTACCGCCCCTCGGGGATCCAATCCTTGGCGTCGACGTTACTGCCAATGGACGGTACATCATTGCGACGACCAAGACTTACCTCCTTTTAATTGATACCCTCATTGGCGAGGGGAGGTACAAGGGACAGCTGGGATTCGATCGGAGCTTCCCCGCCGATGCTAAACCTATGCCAAAGAGACTTCAGCTGAAGCCGGAACATGTAGCGTACATGGGAGGGAACGTGTCGTTCACCCCAGCTAGGTCAGGGTAGTACTATTCTTGCTCATTCAAAATTTTGACAAGACTTTCAAGGTTCAATTCTACGGAAGGACAAGAGGAAACCCTGATTGTCACCGGGAATGGCCAGTTTGTGGTCGCTTGGGACTTCAACAGAGTGAAGCGAGGTCAACTCGACAAATACAACATACAAAAGTACATAAAACGAATTATATATACAAGTTTGTGGATGCTCATGTGGAACTTGCAGGTATCCCAAGCGGGTGGTGCAAGACAACTTCAAGTTTGGGGCTGACAAGGACATTGTGTGTAAATTACCTATATCCGACATTACCCCACTGACCATGGAGGATGCTTCAGATCGTTGCTCTCGAGGATAACATCCTGTCTACAAACAAGAAACAGCTCAAGCCTGCCACCCGGAAGTCTTTGTCATCTGCGACCCAGAGCAGGTCGAGCATTGTCAATAGCCCTTACTGATCCCAGATCAATTTCTTGTTCCTTTCTCGTTTCCTTGCTCAGACACCGTGATCCGTTTCTCAATCTCTCTTACGCATTTAGGTGGGTTTAAGCAATTTGTATCCGGATCTCTCTCGAATTGTACTACAACATGCGAACGTCGTGATGAATAAATAATACTAATGTACTTGACACGACTTATATAAGTATATCGAGAACTTTCGACCATATATACCGCCGGCGCTATCTCAGAATAAATAGGAACATTCAACGCCACCCAGCACAACAGTCAGATTTTCTTTGCTTCCATGATGCATTGATATCGAGTTGCTTTCTGGGCGTCGGTGCGCAAAGGGATGTGGTTTGGGGATCTTTCAGGTTGAACTTTGAACTCTCCCAGTTAATGCTCTCACGCAGCGTCTAGCGAAAAAGCTAGCTCACTTTGAAATCAAATTTTTTTTGATGGTCCGACTCTGGCAATAGCTTGGACACAAAGCGGTGCAGGTTCCGAATTAGAGAGGGATACACTCCTCGAGGTCGATCTAGAATGTCCTTTGTCAAAGTCTGGAAGCATATATATGATGGCGCATTGCTTCTATCTAGGAAAGTCATTGCTCTATGCGCCTGCCCAGTACCTCCGCGTAATTCCCCATAATTGGTGTCACCCACATTCCTGATCATCGGCGATCGTGACGTTTACTATTGGCGATATCTCCAGACTCCTAATGCTCTGAGCCCTTCGGCACACTCCTGTGAGCTCCCTGTTTCGTCTCTCCCAGAAAACGCTTGTACTGCCTTCAAAATGCCCGCCGCCATTATAATCGTCAATGATACAATCATCCCAGGTGACCCACTTCAAAATTCTCGTTTCTCTTCTTTATCATTAAACTTACGAACAACTTGGAGGTCCCCTGAGTATGAGACCAACACTTTACTCAGTGTATCTCAGTCCTTAGCTTTGTGACTCAGGTTCCTTTGATCTTGGTTTGACCCCCAGGGAGACGCAGACTCGCATTGCATTTTTCATACTCGTAATCAGCGCCCTGCTCATTAGTGCCCTCTTTTCTCTATGCACTACCAGGCGTTGGTGGACCTCTGCGAACCTCTGGTCGTTGCCTCGCCTCTGCGCACTGTGGTTTATTTCCGTTGCCGCCTTTGCCACCGTCGTGTTTGTTCAACCAGGCGGGGCCACAAGAAGCACGTTCGCTCTAGTAAGTGTAGTCGAGTACACCGCGTACGGCTGTTAGTGGTATTAAACAGCATATACCACTTCAGGCCATCATTCATGGGTCTGAGCTATTTTTTCTCCTGTTCTAAATCCGAGTAAGCTGATGATCCCTTTTGAACAGGATGGTTGAGATTTGCATCATGTATGCGGTTCATTCGTAAGTATTCCAGAGTGAAGTAATAATTTTTTTGATAATAGATCACTTCTTCTTGACGGTACTTTCTCCCAATCGCTCATTTCCGCAATGATATTCGCGTTCGTTGATTTCACCGTGGCATGTGAGTGCACACAAGTACATCACTTTATCCATGATACTCCAACAACCCTACCCTCAGTCGCCCTGCCAAATATTGGCCATGTCTTCATGGTCGCCGCCATATTCGGTGGAATGAACGATTTTCTGATGGTGAACTGTTTCAATCTTGTGTGTACCATTCGCCACTCACGTGTCTATCCTCTAGCCCCTTCTGTTGTTGTATGGCAGACAGCCCCTGCTTGCTCTTGGCGGATTTGCACATACTGCAGCTGCTGTTGCGGTCTTCACATCCATCGTGTATGACTACGGTGTGATAACTTTTACGTGCGTTTGATATGCGTCTATGGCATGTGTCCATATATCCTTTAAAATCTTTGCAGGATTGTTTCGTTCATTTCTCTATGGTATGTTATTAATCATTGTATATATGCAATTCCTCACCGATGTTTGACATTGATATCCAATCTCAGGTTTTACGTCGGATTCATCGTAGCCGGACTTCGACTCTCTAGAATATCGGATAAAGAATACCCGATGAACCCCATGAAAGTTTCGGTGTCTCCCAAAGTCCTAGCCTTGTTGGTCTTGGTCTCCTTCGCTGGTTCGACCGTGAGTCTCAACTCTCAGTTTTGGGTGGCTCTCCCTCTCACGGTCGGTCATATTTAGGGCATAACTATCCTTCTCGCCTATGTGGCCCCCAAAAAATGAGCCTGCGACTCGAGAATATCATCTGGCGTTTTCAGTAGTAAGGTTGCAGCTTTGTCACGGTTTCTGCAGTACAATGATTCTTGAGCTTGAAAGTAATAAAATCAGATTATTTGCGTAGAAAATGCATGTTCTTGAGCCTTGAAGTATAATATCACTTCATTCCTACCTGCATTTACTCTATCGAACTTCCAACACATACACTGGGGATACGACGGTCACATTCACTGTTCACCATATGGAAATGTGCACCTGGCGATCCCGAGAGCACCATCAGGACCACTGGGTCAATCAACGAGAACAAGCCTGAGAAATTTTCATCCTGCTACTCGTCAGGCTCAATGGTGGAGTGCGAGTTGTACCTGGAGGTCAGTAAGAAATCATCCAATAATATGGAGTTGATTAAGTCTCTGCACTCATGTATTGTGGAGTATCAGATCTCACCGTTGTTATTCTCCTTCACGACATCGAGTTCGAATGTTATATATTCCACAATAGGCTGGCCTTTGTTATTATAGGGAGCATGTAGTAGATAGGAAAAGACTCAGTACAGCAGAGCAACCTCTGCCTCTGCCATAAAATATCTCCTTTATTCTTGTCCCTATATTTTCTAATATTCCTTATGTTAAGAAATATCATCCCCATCATATTTCGCCATAATTACCTCCATGTTTAGAGAAAAGTCTCAGATATTTTCCTACATACCACTATACGACTCGTGAGATGCAGTGTCTTACATAATGCACATTTTACATTGACTTGTGCCATCACTTGATGAGAAATTGACAAGTCCCCTTGTTGTTGGCTGCTGTGTATATAACCTCAAGTCACTGTTCATTCTGGTATATGTAGTATACACTGTTTTGTTATAAATGTAGAAATAAAAAGGTTATATTATACAGTTACAGAAAAAAGAATAACAAAAACAAGAAAAACAGTAGTACAGGACATATATGCACAGGAAACAAGGGAAAATAAGGAAGAGAAAAGAGATGAGAGATGTTACTACAGTGGCTCAAAAAACTGTCCCAATGTTTTAGCAATTTTGAGAATATGGTTAATACTGTTGGCAGTAAATTATATAATATCCTGAAAATATTCTTCCAAAAACTAGGATATAATAGTTACAAACTGAGCCATATATTATGTAATCCGACCAAGATTTGATAACAGGGTCAATATTTTAAAATGATCATTCATTGGGACTGTTTTTTGACCCTATAATTTTATACAGATATATCACAAATCTAATACTTTGTATGGCCTCCTTTGCTTTTATAACTGCTTCAATCCTTCTGGGAATGGTTTCAATCAATTTCTGACACTGCTCTGCCATGATTTCACCCCCCCATTCAACCTCCACTGTTAACTCCTATACACCTTGAGGAGAATCAGGATGCCTGTTAAGCTGCCTTTTGAGATGCTCTCAGAGGTGCTCTATTGGGTTAAGGTGAGGAGATTGGGCAGGCCAATCCATAACATGGATTCCATGATTCTTGAACCAAGTTTGGGCCCATTTGGAGGTGTGTTTTGGGTCATTGTCTTGCTGAAAAATGGCCTTCTCCAGAGGAATTTCCAAATCTTCCTTACTTTGGGGTAGGTGCTGGTCCAGAATTTCCACATACTGATTTGCATCCATCCTCCCCTCAACTTCTGTAAGTATTCCTACTCCATTTCAGCCCATGCAGTCCCATACCATCATATTTCCTCCTCCATACTTTACTGTGGGAAGTGTTGTCCTGTCTAATATCAGTTCACCCTTCTTTTCCCACAAATATTGTTTCCAATCCTGTTAACCTTGGTTTCATCTGACAATATAACTCTCTTCCAGTCCTCAATGGTCCAGTTCTGGTGATATTGAGCAAACTCCAATCTTCTCTGCCTGTGTCTGGCTGTCAGGGGATAACCCATTCTGAACACCAAACCAAACCTGAACCAACTCACCTGAACATGCACCAATCAGTCCAAGGACCTCTGAAGGTCTGAGGACAGACATGAAAGCTTGAGACTAGATACTGAAGCAAAGCTAACTGTCATGATTCTCCACTCCTCCCCTTTCTATTACTTGTTATTGGACTCCGCTACTCTGCCAGACTATATGTACAGTTATTAGGTAATTAGTTAAAGCTCAGTCTTGAGCTGGTCAATACA
>QFEC01001470.1:0-23719 GCA_003316585.1 Gomphus bonarii | reverse complement strand
GAGTTGCAGACTATTTTTTTAGCTCAGTCAGCTTAGCCAAACTTTTGGCTTTGGTGTCCAAGGCAGTAGCTGCCTTGGGGGTTGAAGGGGTCATCATCACTTGTGCCTTAGTGGATTTTGGGCAGTCTGCGACTTTGTAACTGTCAGTGCCATGCAGGAGGCAAAGATTATTGTCGATGTGTTGCTGGTGTTCCTTGGGAAGGAGCTTGCCATCCTTACCGAGCTTATTCACATACTCAGGTAGGTTCAGCTGGGATGTAGAATTGTCCTTGCCCTTACCCTTGGGTTTTTTTGGGCTGTCAGACTTGTCTGTGTTGGTTGACTTGGGCTTGTCTGACTTTCCTTCTTTTTTCGGCTTGGCAGGACCCTCTCAGGCCTGCTCTGCCTTTCTCTCCCAGTATCTCACATCAATCCGCTGAACAACATTTCAGAGCTGGTCAAGGGTTTGGGGCTTGTTGAAATGGACCAAGCCATCCTTGATTTGCTTTGGTAGGGCTGTATAGGCCTTCCAAAGCAGAGCATTGTTGTTGTAATTGACAAATGTGGCGAGTTGGTAGAATTCCACAAAGAACCAAGTGGCCTTGCGATTTTTGTGCATAGTTAATTTTTTGAGAGCAATCTCAGCTTCGGCTTGTTCATCCCATGAACCAAAGTTGATTTGTAACTTGTTGAGAAAGCCATCTAAGTTGGTGGCCCATCTTGGCTCGGTTTGGGAATCACCAGTGAGATATGGCTCAAAGCATTCTAGCATGGTCCCTTTGAGGTAGGAGATCATGTAATTGACTTTCTACCTATCGTCAGTAAAGGAATTGGGTTACATCTGGAAATTCATGTTGCACATAAAGATGAAGCTTTTGAGCTTCTTTGGGTCGGCCCCATCAAACGGGTCCAGTTCCTGAATTCAGGTGGTCTGACCATCTTGGCGTTGTCGCCAGGCAGTCCTACTGAGCTCCAAGATTGCATCAAGGAGATCCTGATTGTTTGCGGGTTGAGGGGAGGAGAAGTGGCCCTTGGAGGAGGAGTAAATTGTGGAATGGGAGGATCGTCTGGTTTGGGGGCCTTGGGAGGCCTGACCAAGTTGTGTTTACTCCTATCCAGGTTGTTATTGTATTCACCATCACCTTGTTGCTCATACAGTTCATCATCAATAACCTCTTTGATTTGAGCAGATAATAAGGGGGAACTGAGAGAATGGAGTGAGCGGGATGAAGTGTTATGACCAAAGCGGAGAGGTGGGGTAGAGGACATTCCACGCACCCTTCACTGTAAAACTGTAGGGGTGAGCCAACTATGTTCAGCTCGGGCAATAGCTCTAGTACGAGGAGGTATATTGTTTGAGTAGTAAACAACAGGAAGATGATTGGTTCAGATTATACTGTTAAGTACATGCACACATGCTCTCGGTTCAGGTGGTTTGGCTTGGTCCAATGAGCCAAGGTTTGGATGTGGCATCGGCTTCAATGTTCTTGCATTGCACCAATCCTCTTGCCCATGCCACTGGATTTCAGATGGATGTTTGGTAGAGGTCCAAGGTGCTCGGTACCAAATGGTTGGACTACTAACTTAAGTACTGGTCATATATGTCTAACTTAGTCAATAATCTGAATGGAGAATATATACATGAGGACTAATTACTTATATAGAGAATGGGGTGCCATAAGATATGCAACAACATTGCACAAGGCATGGAAATGTGAATATAAAGTATGGATGTAAGAATAGTAATATATGAAAAGTGGGCATACATGCCCATACATGTACTGAAGGTTACTGAAGTGAAGCGAGTGAGTAATGAAGAATATAATCGAAGTGTGAGGTACCAAGCTGAGCTGAGCCAAACTGAATAATACTTGTAAGACTTGGAAGTCTGTAGCTGGTAATATGGTATGCCAGACTTCAGTCGGTATGACTGAGTGAACCAAGGCTCAGTAGATCATACTTTGACAATCAGTAGCAGCTACTCTGGATGCTCATTAGGCAGCACAGAAGGCAAAGGTACAAACTTCTGAAGAAGACGAGAAATAGGGTTTTTATGCAAGTCAGTGGTGAAGGACATGCACTGCTCAACAAATTGGTGTTCAGTTCTTGATACATGTACAGTAGAGATTACAAGAGATATGCTACACCCCTTGACAGCCCAGACCAGACTGAAATTCAACCAGCCATTCCTAAAACTAAACCCATCACCCCAAACCCTGAAGAACAACCTCCTCCTCCCCATATCTATGCACACTTGTCAGTGCAAAAGAGTTCCCCTGGAGGTCTAATCAGTTGATACTGGATGCCCATTAGCAATTGATGTACTCCTTGAGAGTGGTGCCACTGGAATATTCATTGACATTGAATTTGACCAGGCTCAAATGCTTAAAACCCATCACCTGCCTTATACCATACCTGTCTATAAAATTAATGGCACTCCTAATGAAGCAGGCTCAATCAAGGAAGAGGTTGGCCTTATCTGTGTATATGGAAATCACATGGGATGTACCACATTTTCTGTCACCAGCTTGAGACACATAGCTATTATCCTAGGACATACCTGACTCACTGAATATGACCCAGAGGTTTAATGGTGCTCAGGTAAGGTGAAGCTGACTGTTGGGGATCACTTAGAATAGGTTAGAGAAGGTATTCTATTTGGATTGCAAGACAGGAACATGCCTACATAATCCAAACATCTCCCTCAAAAGGAAAAGTATCAAATCAGTCTTATTTGACTACCAACAAAATATCAAATTTTTTTGGCTAGCTGATTAAGAGTGAATTACTTATAGCAATTAACTCTTGATTGACTTCCACCAAAAGCCCCAGGAATAACCAGAAACCAACTCTGGTCTCACAAATTTTGGATATATATATACTGTCTGCCATGCGAGGGGATGGAATTAATAGAGTTTGTGGAAGTGCTTGGGAGACATTTCATGATAACGGTCTCCCCACTGAACCAGGAAGCGAGAAGGAACACAGATAATTCTTCATGGTAAATTGCATCGTTTTTCTATAATCCGGACAGATGTGGAATAATTGATGCAATCATTGGTAGCATTATGAAGTCTCTAGAATCATGGGTATACTCGTACACCAACAATGTTTATGACATCATTGTTGCAATGCAATCGAAATACACAAACTGCTGTGAACCAATTAATATTCTTAGAACCTTTGATCCATATTGTCATGCTCAATGGCAAAGAAATTGAAATGATGAGAGGTAGACTACATTGTAATCAGCGATGATTGCAGTCATGGTAAAGAATATATCTCCTGTGGAATGAGACTCTATATTCTGACATTCACAAATTTGGGTGACAACTGTGATGTTTAACTGTTAGAAAGGGAAAGAGTTTGCACTCAGTCATACTTGAAGAAGGAGAGGGCCCAGTGGATGCAAGCCTGGTTGTTTGGGAAGTGATTGCCACAGATTGTGAAGTAGATGCTGCAGGAGTTGAGGAATGCACAGCCTTTGTCTTGGTTGCTGTCAAAGTCTGAAGGAGATGCTGGTCTAATTTGGGAGGCAGCCAAGAGCAAGGGGCTCAGTATCCTCAGTTCATGTGTGCTTGGTGCTGGGTTATCTTCAGGATCAAGAAATTCCCTCTCTTTTCTTTCTGGGTCATTTTCTAATTTCTGCATTATTGCTCTTAATACATTACTGATTTTAGCATTAGCCACTTGGTTTGCCACCAACTCTTGTTCTAACGGTCAGAAGTGCCTGTCAGCATCTATTTTGGCTTGGGAACTCAGTAGTGCATGCATTGCTGAGGCTGTTGCAGTTAGAGAGGAGGGGGAGTCTGGCATTACATGAGCAAGTGAGGTGAAGCTATCTGAGTCGCTTTCATTTAGACTGAAGCCACCTGGGGTTGTACAGTGATGTGACTCCCAGTCTTTATTGGGCAAAGTTTTCCTAATGTAAGGGTAACCCCTGTAACACTTGCCAAGATTACCAAGGTCATGCTATGAGGGCAACAGTATTTACAAAGTCACAACAACAAGATACTCCAATATTAATGAGCTGATAAGGGGGGTTTTCCACCTGGTGTAGCAGTAATCCTCAGTTTATACAAGGGTTACTAGTAATAAGTACATAGAGAGCTCACCTGGTGTAGCGGTAATCCTCAGAGATCAAGCTGAGGGGTAACCATTACACCAGTCACAACTTATATACCCTAAATCAGCACTTATTATGTAATTGGAAGATGCAAGGCATGGAAAAACATAAACAGGAGACAACAAACTGAACAATGAACTCTAAGCTAAACCCAGACACATGTAGCTAGCAAGGGGGAAATCCTAAGAGGAAAACTTAGGATCCCTTGCTAGTGAGCTATGCAACCTATATACCCATTGCCCATTCCCTGCTTCTTCAGCATACCTTACCCCTCAATTGGGCCCTAAGGTATGATGGCCCTACAATCCATATCTGGCACTTTGGTACTTGGGTTGATACCTTGGTCGCTTGGTTTGGGATGTTACATGGTTGGACCAAGAAACTGTCACTTCTCTTATAGTCTGTATGTGTGGTTCAGCTTGGTAACTGTTGGTATAAGCAAACCAGTTCAGCATCAGTTTGGGTCACAAAATGGGTGGCCCTCTGATAGAACCTTGCTCAAAGTCACAACCTTGTGCAAACTTATGCAAGAACCTCAGCTTGGCCCATTCTTAACAGTATTTTCTGACTCACACTCCTGATCTCATATTAACATGTCTATCATGACCACCTATTCCAGTACTCACACCATTAGATAAGTTACAGTGCCTTCTACCCCATCTAATCTACAAGCAATATCAGATTTATGATGACTTAAAGGACAGTCTCCTTAATTTCCCTCACTTTAAGTCCCTTGCTGAGCTTTGTAACTTAGCATTGGAAATTGACAGTAGATATTGGGAATGCAAGGAGTATGAAAACCTCATGAACTCTGCCTGAGGTTCCTCCAACCAGTCCAATCCCTCCAACTAGTCTAACCAGCAGTCCTCCGATACCTCTAACAGTAACCAAAAGAGCCATAAGGGGACCAACAACAATAACAACAGTGGCAAACAGAAGTCTTTGAACAATACCAAGACACCTGACCTTTTGTCAAAGCTCAGGAAAGATGGCAAACTTCTGCCTGAGGAGTGTCAATGATGCATCAATCAGGGACTCTGTCTCCTGTGTGGTTTGAAAGGCCACATGGTTAAGGAGTGCCTGAAGTCCAAGACAACCAACTCCTCAAACCCTAAAGCTTGCACTGCCAAGATAAGCTCTGACTCCAAGGCTGAAGATTCTATGGCCATGGAATCAAAAATAATAAGCAACCTCAGAACTACATGGCCCAAGGATTGTGGTAACCTCACTTGTATGCTTACTTTAAATACCATTTCTTCCACTCTTTCAAAGAACTCTTTAGTATTAAATTTGAAATATACCCTTATGTCTAAAACCTGTTTAGTTACACTTCTTGATTGTGGTTCTTCTGATTGTTTTATTGAATCACAAGTAGTGCAGAAATATTCCCTACCTACAGTTTCTGTGTTGGAAAATATAAAAGGTACTATTTTTATTATTTTGTTTTATTCTTTTACATGCACCCATTCACATACACGCATACAGTTATGTCACACATGTGACTTCTGTCACATGCTCATCATATGTGACATCACCCTTTAGTATAGTTTATCCTTTTCAACTTTGTATAAGTAAATTACTAGTGTATTTTAGCAATTAAGATGGTTTCAGCCCCCCATAACCACATTGAATAGCATGCTGGTTTATTGTGTGACATGACTCATGTTTATGTCACACTTTTTGTGTCTTGCATTGGATGAGTCTAAACCTTAATATTGAGTTTTGGTTTCTTCTGGTTTTCAATGCTCCAAGATTTTATAACACTCTGCACACATGACACTCCATCCCATCATCATCACCACATCGTCACTCCAGCACACAGACCTCCACATCACACACATGGACCTCCACATCTCCATCTCCATCATCCCTTGTATCAGTTTCCAGTATCTTCCATAGTTCTACATGACTCACTCTCTTGTTTAGTGCCCCTGCATTCTAATGTAGTTCTCTTCCCACATTCAGATGACCCTTTTCCCACATTCTGAATGTATATAAACCTCCATGTATTTGTAGCTAGTTCTGTAGTTTGAATATTGATTTAGTCTCCTCCTTGCTATCTCCATGAACTCATTCCATAACCCCACTCTATAATACCTCCATAAATACAAGGACAAGATGATGTAAGAGGGTGCAACACATAAGTTGAAGCCAAGTCCTTCGACTCCATACCAGGTTCAACTTTGACAGCTCAGACCATGCAACCACTCCTGGATGAGATGTCCTTGACTCCAGACTTAACACCAAGCCTGGACCCTTAACCATTCTTTGAGTCCCTTATCATTCATTTTGTTCTCTTCACTTGCTCAAAAAAAAAAGGAAGACAAAATATTATTAATTCAGGACACAGGCACTATGCACTTTTTGAAGTTCTTGCCCATTCTATGAATTCTTTCTTGCCAGTCAATCACCTCTCCATACCTATCAATACCTCCAGCTATTCTCTTCAACCTCACCAAGTTTTTCCTCTTCTCCCTGTCCAACTGCATCTTTACCCACCTCCTGTGATATTTGCTGTTCTCCCTCAGCTTATCTGGCCCTTCCCTCACCTCAGCAACCTTGTCCTGAAGCTTACTGACAACCTTGCTCAAGTCCCATATCACATCAGTCAATGTAAAAATAGGTGAAGTGTTTGGGGGAATAGCAACCCACAGTGGTGGTGGTGGTGTAGGAGAAGAGTGGATGGAATCGGAAGAGGGGGGATGCTGGAGTTGGCAGAGATGGTGAAGCCAGCACTATGACTGATAGCAAGGGAGGTGAGGGTGGAGGTAGAAGAGGAGTGAAGGTAGGATGTGAAGATCTCACAAACCTCACCACAGGCAACTGGATGCTCAATACCTCAAGACACTCCTCCACTCTCATCTCATCTGACCCCTCATCCTTGCTCACCTCACTCACCTTCATCTTACCCTTGCCTGAGCTTTTCTTTGGACTCCTCTGCCCCATTTCACCCCTCATCCTCTGCTTGATTGAGCACCCCACACCTTACACTGAACACCACACAAACTCTGAGTTCCACATCCTCATACAGGTCAATGACACAACGAAGACATATGTTCCCCTGCTTGGTACAATTGGTGCAAGGGTGATCAACACACCTCATGTTATGCCAAGTCAAATCATCTGCACTGTCGGCAAACTTGTTAAGTCTGGAGTTGTAGATGCCATGTCTAGAGGGGTACTGGAGTGGTCCAAGCTGTTGAAGTCAAATTAGGGCACAGAGTTGTGAGGAATTGGCTTCAAACTTATGTGTTGCACCCTTTCATGTCATCTTGTCTTTGTATTTGTGGGAGGAGAACTACATTAGGATATGGAAATACTATAAAGAGAAAGTGCATCATGTGGAACTATGGAACATACTAGAAAATTACACAAGAGATGACAGAGACAGTGATGTGAAGGTCCATGTGTTGGAATGATGATATGGTAATGATGACAGAACATGAGTGATGCATGTGTGGAGATCATGTGAGGAGCTCAGAGGAGATGTGTTGGGTGCAGAGTGCTCCAGAGGGATGAATTCAGCTCAGACATGACCCAGAGGTGGATGACTAAGGGTGCTAAGACAGAGATTTGTTGGAGGGAATCTAGGCTCTAACAAAACTTCATGTCACAGTATGCAATAAACACATTACCCTCCAAAATAATATTGTACATTAGCTGGAGATGTTGGTACTAAAAATATTGTCAGCATAACCTGAGGTTCTGAGAACCTTGCTCACTCACCTTATCACTCTGGTACCTCAACCCCTCAATCCATGCTTCATGGATGTCTATAATTTTTTCATGGTCAGTTTCCCAGAAGAAGTTGTTGGCATCAAATGTGGGGGGGAGATTACTAGGGCCTGCAACTGGTGGAGTGGACATGAAAATGTCACACACATCACTCACCTTTTATATCAGTCTTGCCTGAGAAATTTCAGACTCAAATTTCAGCCTGAGGTTGACTGCCATGGCCTTGTAGGCTTAGACATAAGGGGAAGATACTGTTAGGATCTTCTGAAGTGAGATCCCCACTTGATTAGTCATCATGATTAATTAATCCTTTTACCTATTCAAGTAATCCCACTGTTAAATGCCATGAGCTGGCTTAACCAAGGTACAGATTTTACCAGGGTTCAGTTCAGGCCAATGAACCAAGATCAGATGTGACTTAGCTTCAACCTATTGGGTTGCATCCACTCTATTACACTCTGGGTATGTCACTGTATTTCAGGTGGGTCTCAGTCAGTTTAGCTAAAGTGTTTGGGACTGAGCAAGTGGCCATACATAGAAGGGAATGTGGGGGATGAGTTCAATTTCTGACTGAAGTATATACATGAACAGAGACAACTTAAATACTAAAATAGAACAGGGATGAATGACCAGACTAAGGAATGGGGAATAAGGAATGTAACTAATAAGACATGGAGATAGGAGATGTTGACCGTACATGAACTGAGGTGACCAAATTGAGGTTTGCATGTATGTGAGAGACTTGTGATAATTTAATTGTGACTAGTGTAATGGTTACCCCTCAGCTTGATCTCTGAGGATTACCACTACACCAGGTGGGCTCTCTATGTACTTATTACTAGGAACTCTTGTATAAACTGAGGATTACTGCTATACCAGGTGGAAAACCCCCTTATCAGTTCATTAAATATTGGAGTATCTTGTTGTTGTGACCTTGTCAATAGCATTGCCCTCACAGAATATCAAGTTCCCCTTCAGACAACCTCACACATCTTTTCCATTAGTTTCCACCTCATACCATGTCTAACCAAATCCCAGAAGGATATTAGGAGTCCCTGGGCAACCCTGTGATTGCCCTCAAAAACATGTTTACCACTCAGGCAAACCAAGTTAAACTTTTAAAGCACCAGAATGAAGTACTTCAAGACCAGTTGAGGGCCATGCAGAGCAACATGACCAGTGCTGTCTCAGCCACAGCAATTGTAGCAACTCAGCACTTGTCTACCCACATCCATGCACCCAGCCCCCCTTCACTCCATCAAGGCAGCTGATCCAGGGCAGACATGGAAGGATTCATCCATGTTAAGAAACACCAACAATTCCATTATGCAGATTCTTTGCTGTACTCACATCACTGTCTCACCCTTTATCATCATTGTTTGACATGATACTCATGTGACACTTGCGTGTCACACTCGTGCATCACTCTCACACGTCATCAACGACACATTTCACGTGTCATTGGAATAGAACATGCGAGCAACAGACCTAACCTTTAGCCACCCCTGTCTACATAGTATATAGTCATGTAACCTATCAGTTACAAATTTCAGTCAGTTTTAGCCTGGCCCATAACTACAATGTAGTTATGCTATAGATCTATTCTTACTAGCCTGATTTAACAGTGTCCTCAGTATCCATTCTCATTTCTTAGCCTGAGTTAACAGTGGCCTCAGTATTCATATATCATATCATCTCATTTCTACTACATCCTGATCAACATTCCTCTTAATAATCCATGCTGTGAGGCTCTCTATCGCCCTTCAACCAGGAGCATTCCCAGATGAACAAATGAAAATACTATATGCCCTCTCATTCATATCAGGGGACTCTGCAGCAACCTGGGCGCAAAATAAGACACAAGCTATCATTGATAGAACCTCTTCAATCAGTACCTTCAATGAATTTGCTAAGCAGGTTGAAGCTGCCTTTGGAGACCCTGATCACACCAGAACAGCCCACACCAAACTGCATGACCTCAAAATGACATCTAGCATGTCAGCAGATGATTATACTGCACAGTTTGAGATCCTTGCAGGGAGAACAGGCTTTAATGATGAGGCACTAGAGGATGCCTATGCACGAGGACTTCCAGTGATAATTCTAGACAAGATCCATACACAACCATTTCTCCCATCCAACCTCAAGGCATGGAAGGAAGCCATATGTCAGAGTGATTGCTGTAAAGAATATAGTAATTCCTATTTGTGTTTTTGAGTGATATGTAAGCTGTCAATTGCTTGGTTAGATTCTCTGAAGTTATAGCTATTGTTTCTTTATTCTACTCAGAATTTTTCCTCAGAGATGAACAATGAGTAACACAGCCTTTTGATGTGAGGTCAGTCCTAATGGTTCAGACTTTTGGTTATAGCTAGCTGTAGAATCGAATTAACAACCTATGTAGTGTTTATGGGGATTTTCTATCACTAGTGTTATTCTAGAATGATGCTAGCTACTTATATGGTATGTACCCATGCAACTTAGTCATTCTGTTCCCTTTCTTGGGTGATTTGTCAGAGTGCAACTGCAGATTCCAAGAATAGGAGTCTGCTGACAATGGTACAGTGATTTGTTGTCATCACGAGTGATCCGTGTTTCAGTATGGGTGCCCACATGTATTGATTATGCCTAAGTGTCGGTGCTTGATTAGGTGCCAACCTTTGAGTTTCTGCCAGTTCATTGTATATCAGTGATGTGGTCTGTGGAGAAAAATATGCCTGGGAATGCCTTTTTACTGTGTGATGAAGGCTCTTTGAGGCTGAGGATAGAGAGGGTGTCAGAGGAACTTGGTAGTGTGAATTTATGTGATCTTTGGAAGGGTCCATGTGCCATTCATATGATTAGGCTTGGTATCGTATGGGGTGGTCCTTCTTTTTGATAGGCACCTTTGGGAGGTGGACCTTCCAACTTGGTGGGTGAATGTGTGTTCCCCTGTGACTACAGACGGCTATTAACTTGAGCCACTGTCTCATAACTTGCTGGGTAGATGTTAACAGTGATGTGAAGTGTTAAATGCAGTAGGTAAAGTAGTGTCTGATGCATCATAGATTTGGAAATGTGGAAGTAGATTCTGTGTTCATTTACATGTATTTAATTCTTGTACAGTGCATGTGGTTACTCTTGGCAATTGCAACTATCACTGTCTTGTGGAAGTTAAGAAGGCACAAGCACCTCATGGTTCCCACCACACTGTCCCAATCCACACTGCAACCACTCCTGCCATGCCCACACCCAGCACTGCTATGCCCATGGATATAGATTCCAATCGATGACACACCAAGACTCGGATATGCTACAACTGTGGCAAGTGAGGCCATATCTCTCCAGCATCCCCAGAGCCCTACAAGGAACGTGTCCACACAAACCTCACAGGAGCTGCACTTACAGACATGATCTCAGAGTCAGTAGCTGCTGCTCTAGATGCTTGTGAGGCAGCACAGAAGGCAAGGGCCCAAGCTTCTGAAGAAGGAGGGAAGCAGGGTTTTTAGGCAAGTCAGTGGTGAAAGACATGCCCCACTCAACAAATCAGTTTTCAGTTCTTGAAACATATATGCTAGGGGATACTAGAGACATACTACACCCATTGCCAACCATAGATCCAACTGAAATCCAACCAGTCATGCCTTAAATCAAACCCACCACCCCAAACCCTGAAGAGCACCCCCTTCCACTTCTCTATGTATGCTCAGCTGACACTTGCCAGTACACCAAAGTCCCCCTGAAGGTCCAGTCTGTTGGCACTGGACATCCTCTAGCAATTGATGCACTCCTTGATGGCAGTGCCATAGGAATGTTCATTGATGTTGAATTTGTTTGAGCAGAAAGGCTCAAAACACGTCACCTTCCTCATGCTATACCTATCTATAACATAGATGGCACTCCTAATGAGGCAGGTTCAATCAAGGAAGAGGTCAACCTCATCTGCACATATGGACATCACACAGAACATGCTACATCTTTAGTGACAAGCCTAGGGCACCTAGCAATCATCTTAGGACACACCTGGCTCATGGAGCACAACCTGTTATAAAATACCCATTATTACATAGCATACAAAATAGAATAGAAGAAAAACACAAAAATAGATACTTAGAAAGAACACAGACTCCCCTACCTAGTAAATGCATCCAGAATCCAAGCAGACAGTCACACCGTTGATCCCCAAAAGAAATCAAGTCGATAGCTCCATTTTTCATAGTTACAGGACATTCTAGATACTATGTGGGCACAGCATTTTAGTCCTGGGGCAGGGAAGCGCCCGGGTGGCTAGGGGATGGAAGGAATGGAAAGGACTCACAGGGCCAACCCTGGGACAAACAGACAGCAGTCACAGTGGAAATAAGAGATAGAAGGTATAGAAATGACACACAAGATGACCGGAGGACCTAGGAGCTGAGACAGGGGAGAGAGGGGTGTATATATGCGGCCACGGACATCGGCTGGTACATTGGACTCAATGGACATGACCCAGACTCAAGAGAACCATTGTAATAACAAGGGCACACACCAAAAGGAAGCCTCAAGCATTTTCAGAGGTTACCAATCAGAAACGGAGGGCAGAATATGCGACACAGCAATACATATAGCACAGGACATTGATGCATCTATCCCAAAGCGGTCCATTTCTTTTTTCTTGCTCACAGCATATTAGAATCATAACAAAGTATAAGTACTAGCTTAGGATACAGTAAAAAATCAGTCCTTCTTGCCTACAAAGCAATAATCACTCCTTGACTTCACCGGTGCTTTGCTTACATCAACATTGTGTTTCCCACTGAAGGCTTGTCGTTAAAGACCTGAATTTAATCAGAGAAGTTACTAGTTATCATTAGAAGTGTCTCACAAAATTTCGAGCACACAGGGTCAATAGTGTATTTGTTATTGAATTTACATTCCACATAGATCCCAGAGCCAACCCCCTGGTACAGGCACTAAAGGGCCATATTCACCAGAGGAGATCCCCAGACCATTACACAGTTACCACACAGTATACAGTCCCAGATTAGAATTACATTTGATTCCCAGAACATCATTCCTCAGTTAGAAATCACCCCACACCCCCAGAACACTTTTAATTACACTTTTCAGCAAACTTCTTAGTCAGCCAAGTAGTGTGGAAAAATTGTACTTTGACAAAAGCTGAGGACCCTATCACAAACTCAGAAGCTGGGAGTTGCTTGGCATCAGCCAATGTCTGATACCAAGATTGAGTGTGACTGATTTGCTCTTTCAGGGCCTCATGAAGTTGGCCTAAGTTGATGCATTCTCATGTGCTCAGGAGGAAGCAAGGTCTTGTTCAGGATAAACAGTAAGGTTCAGGTGATGTCCCTTATTAGTAAAGAAGGGTGAGTGGCAGTAGTAGTATTAAGAGCATTATTGTAATTGAATTCAGCTAGTGGTAACAGTTTGGACCAGTTGTCCTGTTAATAGTTGCAGTAGACTCACAGATATTGTTCCAGGGATTGATTTACACATTCAGTTTGACCATCAGCTTTGGGATGGTAACCTGAGGTGAAGTGTAAGCATATGTCGAGGGCTTTACCAAGTGACCTGAAGAAGTGAGAAACAAATTCACTCCCTCAGTTGGATGTTATGTGGCTTTGTACACCATGTTTTGAAAAGACATGAAGCAAAAACAGTTTCACTAAAATGAACCAAGATGTCCTTGATTTGCTTCAGTAGGGCCATGTACACCTACCAAAGCAAAGCATTGTCATTGTAGTCAACAAACACTGCTAGTCTATAAAATTCCACAAAGAACCTAGTGGCCTTTTGGTTGTCGTGCATAGTTAATTTTTGAGAGAAATCTCAGCCTCAGTTTGTTCATCCCAGGAACTAAAGTTGATCTGTAATTCATCAAGAAAGCCATCCAAATTGGTAGCTCATCTCAGTTCAGTTCAGGGATCACCAGTGAGATATGACTCAAAGCATTCCAGCACCATCCCTTTAAGGTAGGAAATCACATAATTGACTGTCTGCCTATCGTCAGTAAAGGTGTTGGGATGCATCTGGAAATTCATGTTGCACAAAAAAATGATGCTCTTGAGCTTCTTCATGTCAGCCCTGTCAAAGGGGTCAGGTTCCCAAATTCAGGCAGTTTGACCATCTTGGTGTTGCTGCCTGGTGGTCCTACTGAGCTCCAAGATTGCATTGAGGAGGTACTGATTGTTTGTGGTGCCTGGGGGGGCTGTGGGTTGAGGGGCAGCTCTGGGTGGAGGAGCAGCCCTTGGAGGAGGAGGTACTTGTGAAATGGGAGGATCTTCAGGTTTGGGGACCTTGGTTGGCCTTTCCAAACTATGTTCGCTCCTGTCTGGGTTATTTTCATATTCAATATCACCTTGTTGCTAATACTCTATTTCATTGTCAATAACCTCTTCAATCTGAGTGGACCATGAGGGGGAACTGAGGGAGTGGAGCAAATGGAGCAAAGTGTTGTGACTGAAGCAGAGAGGTGGAGTGCTTGATACACTGCACACTCTGCACTGTGAGACCATAGGGGTAAGCCGACTATATTCAGCTTGTGCTATGGCTCTAGTACATGGAGGCACATTGTTTGTAAGAGTAGTAAATGATGGATAGATAATTGGTTCAGATTATACTGTCAAGTGCATGCACAGATGCTCTTGGTTCAGGTGTTTGGCTCAGTCTAATGAGCTGAGGCAGACATGGTGTTGGCTTCAATGTACTTGCATTGCACCTATCTACCTGTACATGCCACTGGATTTTGTATGGATGTTTGGTAGGTTCCCAAGATTGTTGGTACCAAATGGTTGGATGATGGACTTAGGGGCTGGGAGCATATGCCTAACTTAGTCAATAATCTGAACAGAGAATACATATATGGAACTAACTACATATATAGAAAACAGCATTACCATAAGGTATGCAACAAGGCTGCATAAGGATGGAAACTCAACTGTAAGGAATGGATACTAAAATAGGTAAAATGTAGGGAGCAGGCATACATGCCCATACATGTACTGAAGGATACCAAAGTGAAGAAAATGAATGTAAAGTAATATAAAGAGGTGGGATGTACCAAACCAAACCAAATGTACTTGTGTGACTTGCACTCACGCCACGCGGATTCAATGAACGTCTGCACTACACTGGCAGAGAGATGTTTCTGAAGACCGTCTATAAATGTGGTTCATAAGGCTGGCAGCTCCTTTCAGATCAAACATCATCATTTATGTTGCCATGAAGTCAGTTTGTTTCTGTCCCAACATATGACACATCAGGAAGACGATTCTTCCATTGTGTGACCCGAAGTGTTTTTGATGTACTCGTAACCCACTACTTCGTACAATATCACACCGCTACCATCCTGGACCAACACATATCAATATCTAATGATATAGTAGCCTAGTCCATTAATGAACCAAGACAGTCGCTGCCAGGGCTAAGACATGGGGCGCTATTCCACGTAACAAAAGACATACCACATTTTTCATCAATGGGTCAGGGGTGAAAGCCGCAGAAGTTGTGTTATGTTGAAAAATATAGATAAGGTATGAATCTGCATCGAAAATCAAATGTTTTTTTTTTAATTTGAACACGCAGTCTTGTCATGGAAATTGATTGGCGATAAAGGCCCGCACTAGTCGGTGATTGCGTCCATCGTATCACACCGCGAGCGCTGTTTTATCTATGAGGGCCCGCAATTGGACATACAAAGGGAATTTTGGAAGAAATCTCGTGGTCGTCGACCCCCCGGCCGCTTCGTGTTTTCTCCATTAGTACATCGTCCATATGGGCCAACATCCAAATCTTTGCCAAGTCGCAGACTCAGCTGTCAAATTTAAAGCTTGAAATAAGGTTTCCAAGGATTGTGGTACTCTTAACGCGGGCTCTGTTCCTGCGAGAGGAATACCAAGAGGGACGTGCAAGGGGTTCCAGGGACGAAAGGCATAGTCAGCCGTGTATACGTACGTCTCAGCTGTCAAAGATCCGATGTTGTTCTCAACTTTTTAGCGCTAGATATAATGGGCAATTTGGCACGTATAGGAAATATGGTTCACTTAGTCTTTGGTCTATTAGACCTCCAATCGACTTGATGACTTCCTCAACATCCTCAGAATCTACCAAACATCCTGTCGAGTGCGATGCGCATAGGGACCACGACGGAAGGAGGCTGGTTGTTTGTATTGACGGTACATCCAATCGATTCGGCCACAAGGTCGGGGAAATCGTCATATCTCCTCTATGAAATTAAAGATCCGTCCCCCACCCAGAGTACCAATGTTATTCAGATATATTCTCAGCTTAAGAAGGACGAAAAACAGATAACATACTACAATAGCGGTATTGGGACTTATGCCCGCCCAACCTTCCTCTCACTCAAGCATTTCAAGAAGGTCATTGCAAGTACAGTTGATCTTGCAGTGGCCTGGTTCGTCTTCGCTCTACTCATGTTCATGTTTGAAATCCCCACTGATGTTGCCGCAGGGGTTTTGAGAAGCAAATCCAAGATGCATACCGCTGGCTCTCTGACCGCTATACACCAGGGGACAAGATTTACCTCATTGGTATGTTTCTTGCAACTTTTTTCATGAAAGAGTAGCGAGGTAATGGTTTTCCCGATTGTGTCTCCAGGATTCTCTCGTGGAGCCTATCAAGTTCGTGCTTTGGCAGGGATGATCGAAAAGGTATTCTTTGATATCTAAAAGCCTCAAATACCCTCTATAACAGCGGTGGTGCCCATGAAACAGGTCGGGCTCATTTTCCCGGGAAACCAAGAACAGATTCCATAGTAATTTACATCTTGTGTCATCCCCTTATAATCACATTGAGCCCAGTGACTTGCAGTGCTTGGGAAATTTATGTAGACAGGAATGACAAGTTCATGCAAGCAGGTGATAACTATGGACCTGAACGCAAAAAATCGGATTATTTCAAGGCTGCCTTCTCGAGGAAAGGGGTTTCAGTCCATTTTGTTGGAGTGTGGTATGGCTTGAGGCCAGCCGAAATATGTTCTCTCTCACACTAATCTCACAGGGACACCGTCTCCTCTATTGGAATTGTCAGGCAAGATCTTCTCCCATATACAGATTCATGCCAGCACATTTGCTTTTTCCGTCACGCATTAGCACTCGATGAACGACGCGTCAAATTCCTTCCAGAATATGTTCGCACTGAAAAGTGCCGATGTAAGGACAGCGAAAACTGTACCATCAACCACATCAAAGAGGTCTGGTTTGCAGGATGCCACTCCGACATGTAAGTCGTGTTGTTTTTGAGTATTACCTTACTCTCTAATTATCCTCAGTGGTGGAGGGAACCGTCCAAACCCTAGGTTGGACCTGGAAAGCATCCCTCTACACTGGATGGAGATCCAAGCGGCTGCGGCAGGCCTCCAATTTATTGATCATTTTACGAAGGGACCAGTCAGGCTGGATGAAACCAATTTTCAGGTACAGAAACCGATGGAGTCGCTGAACAGCTGGTGGTGGATTCTTGAGTGGTTACCATTGAAACAGCAGCTCCCACATCGGCGTGAAAAAATAAAGCGGTAATGACTCATTAGTTTTTGAAATCACTGAGTTCAATGTAAAAAAATTTCAGACGAGTTCACAGAGGGAAGGGCCGTGTGATTGTGGATAAGCAACAGATTCACGTTTCTCTTGCCTTTAAATCTAAAGAGTATGCACCGAGGGCCAATTTTTTGGGGGAGTCTCAGAGTAACTGGAAATCGCTTGTTGGAAACCTTGGTTCGATTATAGGCACACAATGGAAGAACCGACTCGAAACGGACTTCTTGGATGAATGATATGCTCAAGCTATATTGGACGCTCTTCGAAAATATACGAAAGGGGTAATAAGCAATCAGCGTATTCTGGCCTTCCAACTGGCACTTGCGGCAACTAGTGGTAGATTTACCCCAGCTCTTGATCTTGTCCCTCAGTCATCATCCTCCACAACCTTTAATTGGGTAGAATCAGGCCGGAATGCCATTTTGCGTGACTCCACAGCAATATCAGCTATGACAGGTCTACTCCGAGGAGATCAGATGTCAGTCGGAAATGCATTGACTGCGATGGCAATGCTGGCTGAAAACGGTTAGGTTTTTCTCACTCAAACAACCCAACATTACTTACAGTAATGTTGCTCCAGAGAATGCATGTCATGAACTTGCGCAGTCGGAAACGTTGAAGGACATCATCAGCAATCTGAGCAACAGCAATCATGCCATCAAAAGATCTGCTAGTTTTCTTATTGCTCGTATTGTGAATTCTGGTATGCAAATAAGTTTGATGCAACCATCTTTCGGTCTTACGCTGGAATTATCAGAATTCGTTCAAGATGCCTTATTGCAAGACCCTACAATAGTCCCGGCTTTAGCAAGTGCCCTCCGAGACCAGGAGGAACCATTCGAGAAAACCCTCCTTGCTTCTATTTTGACAAAGCTTGCTCTAACTGGTGTGATGTTTCTTTTCCAAACGTCGGAATATTGCTTAACAGCTCCCAAGAGAAGGGATGTGACAGAATCCTACAGCCGGAGACATTGGATATTATCCTCAGCACCTTGAACAACAGTAACGACGAGTTAAAAACATACACTGTGGTCATGATTATCGCTATTTCCCAGCGCCATAATACGAAAATGATTCTGCTATGAAATGTCCACTTGTAATTTATGTTGAAATCATCAGAATCCGGTCCGGCTGCCATTGTGCAAGATCCCACAGCAATACAAGCTTTGATAGGTCTTCTCCGGGAAGATGGAGTATCTCACGAAAAGGTCTTGAACGCATTGGTATCTCTGGCTGGGGAAGGTTTGAGTTTCTTTGTTAAAGGGCAGAATGACACTCAATTTTTCCCAGAGTTGGCACGTGAACAACTAATGCAGCCTGAATTACTGAAGAACATCGTCAGAAAGTTGAGCGACAGCGACTATGAAGTCCGAAATAACACTGTTGTCCTGATTGGCACCATTGCGAGGCATAGTATGCAAATCCTTCTGACGTGTTATGAGCATTCCTTACATATGCTTGAATGGCTAGAGCCTGGTCGTGACGCCATTATGCATGACCCAGTAGCAATATCAGCTTTGGAGAATCTTCTCAGAGACGGTGAAGTATCCCAGGTCGCTCTCTTGCTCGTTATGACATTGCTAGTCAAAGATGGTTTGATAGTCTTATTTCCATCAACGAAAGAATATTAACATTGCCCCAGAAAAGTCTTGTGATAATTTCACGCAGCCGGAAACGTTTAATAACATTGCCAACAAGCTGTATCACAGCGAAGAAAAAGTCAAAGAAGCTACTGTTATGCTACTGCGATTTTTGGTGGGTCACGGTACGTAGATGACTCCCGCAGCCTTTGAAGTCATATTTGATCAACCGATCTATATGTGATACAAGAATCCGGTCGGCGAGCTATGTTAGGCGAACCAACTGTCATACCAGCCCTGATAGACCTTCTTGATAATGAAATGTCGCCCCCACGTGTGTTAATCATCCTAGAACAGCTAGCTGAAGACGGTGATGTTTCTTGTCACCCGACATACCATTTGCTGAACAATATCTCCAGAGAAATCATGCAAAGACCTTGCACAACCCGAAGTGTTGGAGAACCTCGTTCACAAATTGCGTGAAAATGATAGCTGGCTCAATTCGAAGACTGCTTCACTACTGTCCATCATTGCAAATCATTGTATGCAGCCGACTTCGACGCCGGACGGTCAGTCTTAATTTCTGTATAGTAGTATATGCCAAATATCAGACGGGTCATCCTCTTCATCTCGCATCCCAGCCAACTGTGCACTATAGTCAATGGATGAATTCTCTGGGGACTCTACTTTATTGCAGTGATGGTAAAGGATTCAGAGTCGTGACATCTTCCTAGGAGACTGATATACTCTCGCATGATATCCTATTAGCTACAGATATAAGTTTGAAATAGGGTGAGTTGGTAACAAGGTTAATCATTGAATGAAATCAACTAGTCCCTAAATACCCTCTTACCATTTACGTATTCAAATTGTCGAGCTCTCCGTTACACTAATTAAGATTCTACGTTTACTTGTTGTAGCAAATGGGTAAACAATGGATTGTGATGCTAGTGCTCTTTTGCGCGAGCCGAAACTCGGCCGGGCTCAAGCCAGTGCAAGCATAAAAACAAAAGAGAGGTGGAAGGGAAAGAACTAGGGAAGTGGTCAGGGAGGGTGTGACAAAAATGTAGAGGATCGAAGCCTATATGGCTATCAAGTGTGAGTTAAGTGAGAAGGACACAAAGGGAAATTTGAAGCTATGGAGAATATACAGTAAGCAACAAAACAGTTTGGAAGTTTTGGATTGCATATCTAATAGGAAATTCAAATTAATTTTTAAAATCATCAAAATATTATGACATATGCTCTAGGATTCTAGCTATCTTGTAGACCAATAATCTAACTGTTAAATCGTAGGACCAGAATTTCCCCTTTGGGAGAATGGATTTCCTAATCTAGAATAGTAAAAACTCTTTTTTCTATATATCTGCGTGACTTAGCGCCCTCTCGGTCAACTCGGCGTGCGTGCCCTTTCTGAGTGATTATCCTTTTATAGTATAAGCGATGAAACTAGAGTTTTCTTTTATAAGCTAAGTTTGGTAGTTTTTAGTATGATTCAGATTTCCGCTGTTCTTTGTGGAGGATATATTTTTGTTATATATATATATATTTTTGGTCATCTTTTTGTTCTACAAAAATTAGCTATTTAACTGTTTTCCCCGGCGTGTATCTAAGGTCCGTGCGGAGTCACGAGTGACGAGTGACGGTGACGAGTGACGAGTGACGGTGACGAGTGACGAGTGACGGTGACGAGTGACGAGTGACGGTGACGAGTGACGAGTGACGGTGACGAGTGACGAGTGACGAGTGATGAGTGATGGTGATGAGTGATGAGTGATGGTGATGAGTGATGAGTGACAGTGAATAATTTACAACACTAGCAAATCTATGTAGTGAATATTTCATCCCAGGTCTCATTCAAATGGTTTTGTTGCTGACAGTTAATGAGTGAAAAAAGCCAAAATTGGAGGCTTTTAATAAGGTATTTGCTCATGTCACATGACTAGAAATCATGTGACATATAAAAGTTTAAATGGTACAAACAAGCATCAACAATTCCAGAACTTCAACCATATTATTCCATGAGATCTCTCTCTGTTGATAAACTTAACATATTCATTTCTAGACTTAATTCTGGCCAAACTACTTGTCAGATATCATCCTCTACTGGTGTCAGCATTGGTACCATCTCAAAAATTTGTTCTAAATGTTTCCCTGACCTCCCCAAGTCTCCAGGTGATTGTCCTGTCAAACTCTCCCTAGCTAATATCTGCCATATAGTCAAGCTTATGACCTTTGGAAGGCAGAAACTAGAAGCACCAGGGGCTTCTGTGAGATATCCAGTGAAACTCCTCTCCTGAAGGGGTCAGATTTGGTGAGGGGATAGAGAGGACCATATGATTAGGGGCTTCAAATAAAGGCTCAAAGTGAAGGCAAATCTGGGTAAGATATGTGGAGGGGTCAAATGACTTGATGTTATTGCACTGTGAATTCCCCACAATGCAAGAATGCAGGCACTGCAAGGTGAATAGCAGAAGTGTAGTTAAGGTTACTAGTGCCAGATGGTGATGGAGGGAGGGAGATGATCTGGCAAAGGATGTTGAATGTGACAGGCATCTTCAGCCTCCTGTCTTTTTCACCCATGTATCTTTTAATGCCACATATCATTCACTGGAGTAATGGAGACTCACATGCCTCAAATGGAAAGTCATTGTCAATATGTGTGGAGCAGACATGTATGATATAAGCCTTGATTGTCTTGGGTTAGAGGTAGTGGGACCCAAGGAAGGTAATCCATTCAAGGAGGGCAATTTTCATTGTGGGTAGGAAGAATCCAGAAGGGTGATATAAGTTTGGACAGCTGATGATGAATTCAAAGAAGGACCACTGACTAGTGCTATAGGAAGACTGGGTGCTGGAAGTGAGGCCATATCACAGCCAACATGCAGAAAGTCATGAAATGTGAGAGTGGATTTGATACCAATAGTTGGGAGGTGGGGTGTAGGCTGGAGATTCAAGTAGGGAGCATGGTCAAATAATTGGGTGTATATAAAGAAAGAAGCAAGTCAGCAAGTGAATTATTAGATGAAGAAAGCCAAGAAAAGGCATAAGAAAACTTGAGCTGTGCTGCTTGCATGACAATCATCTGCAAGTTTGTCATTATGCAAGGACCAGTTTGTATCATTCCTGATCACCCAGACATCAACCTGGTTATCCACATGAAAAACAACATGTTTATGCTTCCAATGGTGGCCCTAGTGAAGGATTGCTTGGAGGATGGGATATATTTCTTTAAATTGTATGTCTTGCTTGCAAACATGCCTTGGTATCTGAGCAGCAAACCTGTTAGGGTAACCTACTTGGGTACTGACTCAGACAACTGCTGGGAGCTAAAACAGTGGGACACCACCACTGCCCTGCCTTTCTACCCATGGCCTGACCTAGGGACTCTGACCCCAGGCCTACCCACAGCTACTATCAGACAACTGGTAAGGGGGTCCATGTCAGGGGATCACCCATTTCATGACCTGAACCGATGCTGAACCGGTTTGCCTATACCAATGGTGACCAAGCCAAACCGAGTGTACATATGATAAGAGCTACAAAAGCTGCTTGGTCCAACCATGTGACATACCAAACTGAGCAGCCAAGGTGTCGGCCTGAGTACCAGAATGCCAGATACAGGTTATGGGGTCAGCATACCTTAAGGCCTGACTGAGGGGTAAGGTATGCTGAGGAAGTCAGAAGCAAACGACGTATATATAGCTTGCATAGCTTACTAGCAAGGGACCCTAAGTTTTCCTCTTAGGTTTTCCCCCTTACTAGGTGAGGCTCTATTTCTATGTACACAATCTAATAGACTTAGGGTTTCCCCCTTGCTAGCCTCAGTCATGTGACTTTGGTAACCTCGGCTAGTGCTACAGGGGTTGCCCTTATATTAGGAAAACTTTGCCCAATAAGGACTGGGAGTCACATCACTATACAACCATAGGTGGGTTCAGTCTGAACGAAAGTGACTCAGATAGTCTCACCTCACTCACTTACATAATTCCAGACTCCCCCTCCTCTATAACTGCAACAGCCTTGGCATTGCATGCACTACTGAGTTCCCAAGCCAAAATGGATGCCTACAAATGTTTCCTTTAGTTAGAGCAAGAGTTGGCAGTGGACCAAGCAGCTAATGCCAAAATTAGTAATCCCTTAAGAGCAATAATGCAGAGATTAGAAAGTGAACCAGAGAGAAGAGAGTTCCTCAACTCTGAAGATGACCCGATGCCTAGCACCTGCAAACCAAGGACCCTGAGCCCCTTATCCATGGCCACCTCCCAAATCAAACCAGTGTTCCCTTCAGACTTCAATGGTGACCACGACAAAGGCCACGTGTTCCTCAATTCCTGCAGTATCTATTTCATGATCTGTGGTGATCATTTCCTGAATGACCAGGCTCACATTCACTGGGCCCTTTCCTTCTTCAAGTCAAACTGAGCAGCTTAGTTTGCTAACAAGATCCTAGGTCCGGCCAGTTCCATTACCCAGATTGGAGCACCTTTGAGGCTGACTTCATTAATTGTTTCTGCATGAAGAATGAGCAACTCTCAGCCCTCATGAGACTTGAAGGGATGGGATGGTACCAGGGTAAAGATTCAGTGGAAGAGTACATCAACTGGTTCATAGAGCTAATAGACCTGGCTAAGTACCACAACAACAAGATGGTCATGATCAAGTTTTGCAAGGGTCTTGAACCAAGCACACAGAACTAAGTAGCCCTACTGTTGGGGATTAGGGAATCTTCCCTATTATTCTAGTCAGTTTTCCGAACCAAATCA
>QFEC01001464.1:0-10856 GCA_003316585.1 Gomphus bonarii | reverse complement strand
TGAGAGCTAGAACCAGCAGTTTGGCACCATTTTCCATGTGTAAGTGTTTGGCGCCTGTCTGTAGGTCCTTGTGGGTCCAAATAGAAATAAGCGAAAAGTATAAGTGTTTTTGGAAGGTTTTCCTTGGACTTGAAGAGCTTGATGTTTTTAAGAGTTAATTACTTGGAGGTAATTCACTCTTAAATGGCCAGCCAAGACTTTATGATATTTTTTTGGTAGTCCAGAAGAGACTGATTTTAAATTGGATTATTCCTTGGAGGAGAGGCTTGCACTCCTGCGTATAGAACTGGTTGAGAAGTGTCCAGACTTCAAGGGATCATTCCCTATTCTCTAACAGTTTTTCTTGTGTTGCATGTGCTTGATGGGTGAATGGAGTATGGATAGTGTATAACCCATTGACTTATGGGATCTCTGCTATGGTTTTCTTATGTGGCACAGGGGAAACAATTTTACACATATTTTCTTCAAATTGAACTGCAAATCCTGCCAAAGTGATGCAGTTGGTAGAGATAAAGGTGAGGGACATTTTTGGAGTATACAGTGCATTTTTTAACATTACTTCTGTTGTCTTATTATCTAAGGGTAGGTTTATTTTGATGTCCCCTCTTCTGATGGTGCTAATAGCAAACCATTGGCCATAGGCATGTCTTGGGCAGGTATGTCAGAGAAGGTAATGAAGTTAGACTGATCTGGACAAAAATGTGATATTGCTCCTGAGTCTATGATTGCTACTGCACTATTAATTGTTATAAATTTTCCACATCTTCACAGTATATACAATAAATACAAGAAAAACATAAAAACAAATAGCTAAAAAGAACACAGACTCCCTCACCTAGTACATGTGACCAGAACCCAAGTAGACATAAAAACTCACAATCCCCAAAAAGAATCAAATCTATAGCTTCATTTCCCATAGATACAGAACATTTTAGATACTGTACAGACATGGCACTTTGGTCCCAGGGCAAGGAGGTGCCCAGGCAGCTAGGGGATGGAAGGAATGGAAGGAATATACAGGGTCGACCGTGGGCTATGCAGACAGTGGTCATGGTGGAAATAAGAGAGAAGAAGGATAGAAATGACATATGAAAGGACCAGAGGACTTAGGAGCCAAGACAGGAGAGAGAGGGGTGCATATATGCAGTCACAGAGACCGGCTGCTTCATTGGAACTGATGGATTCAACCCAGGCTCAATGGAACTGAAGGAGTAACGAGGACACACAGCAAAGAGAAGCCTCAAGCATTTTCAAGGGATACCAATCAGAAACAGGGCCAGGAATATGCAACACAGTGATACATATAACATGGAGCATCGATGCCCAAAGCAGACATTTTCATTTTCTCACTCATAACATGTCAAAACAATAACTTTGTATAAGTAGTACCTTAGGATACAGTGAAAAAACCAGTTCTTCTTGCCTGTAAAGCAGAATCGCTCCTTGGCTTCACCGGCACCTCACTTACATCAATATCGTGATTCCCACTGAAGGCTTGTTGTTCGAGACCTGAATCAAATCAGAGAAGTTCTTAGTTACTATCAGAAGTGTCTTACAATGTTTTGAGCACACAGGTTCAATAACCAATTTGTTATTGATTTTACTTTCCCCACAGATCTCAGAGCCAACCCCTCAGTACAGGCACTAAAGGGCCATATTCACCAGCAAGGGTCATTAGACAGTTACACAGACATTCCATAGCATACATCCCCAGACAAAAATCTCATTTGACTCCCAGGTTATCACTCTTAGTTAGAAACTGTCCACCACCCCCAGACAACTCTTAATTACACTAATAAGTTCTGCAGAGGTAAACACAAAATTATCCCATGGTATGGGGGCACTTGTAGCACTTGCAGATTGATTCATCTAAGCTCTATTATTGCAGTTATTGCACCCTTGACACTGGGGTCCTTGTCCTTCTTTGTCACCTCTTGGTCTCTAATAGTCTGATTTATAATGACCCTTTTGGTGGCAGTTGTAATGCTTGATGTCTGTGATTGCCTTATTTCCTCCCTTCCTGAGGTTTTATGGGTTTGTATTGTAAAATCTTGCAGAAAGGGCAGAATTTTCTCTCTTTTTTGTTGAAAGTTGTCCCATGAGCTGTCTGTGATCATATTCTTTGGTAGTGATTCTTATGAGGTCATTCAAGGTTATATCCTTGCCGTTCATGTGGGCATTGGCACTGATTGTGGATAATGTAGGTTGATATGACTCTGGTATTAACCTTATGACTCTGGTATTAACCTTATGAGAATAGTGGTGTAGTCTTCATCTTCTTCCCTTACTTTCCTGTTAATGTTTTTTTTGCATCTATGCAGTACTCCAAGATGTTCCTTGATGTCTCCTTCTTCCTAACAGTGTTTCATGCATTTGTCATCAGAGGTCAGTTTGTGTCAGTTTTATCTTGTCCTGATAGATTGCACATAATCCATCCATATGCTGGAGGTGCTGTTAATTTCTTGTACTCATAGGTGCATCTTGTCCATCATGGTACTAAAGATCTGCTGTTTGACCAATGAGTTCTGGTAATGATATTCTTGTATTTCCTTAAGATTTTCCTTTTAACTCATTGGAGGTTGCTGCTCCTCCATTGAGACTTTGTGGGACTCCAGCTGTATCTGCCTTCATTGGGTCAGGTTCCTTTGCAGTCCCATCAATATACTGCTTAATGGTGGTTCCTCCTGTATTTACAAATAGAAGTCTTGATCCTTGGGAATGTAAATCTGTCCATTGAAGAGTAGTAAATCATCTTGATTAATCTGGCACTTTGGGTCTTTGGTGGATCCAAGGTGTTTGAATCAGAGGCAAGGTTGTAATGAATGTTAGTCAGGATTTGCTTGGTGTCTATGAGCAATATTGCTTTTATGACAAGTACAGCAAGGTTTGTTGCCCAGAGGGACAATACCAACTGATGTTGAGAAAAGATTGGTCTGAGGTTCTGGGGATTGATAGTAGTATAGCCACTTTCCCCCACTTTTAGATAGATGTCCCAATATCTATTAAGGGAGAGAGGCTTCACTCCAAGGTATTCAGACTATCTTGCCTACCATCTAGTCAGTAGTTTAATAGTAAAGAAGTACTCCAAGTTCTTATAATCTGTAATGACATTGATGGGTCTGCTGATCCTTCCAAGTAAAGTTGCTGACATTGGAATGGCCAATAGTTACTTGTCATGAATATCATGGTTCAGTTTGGGTGAGGTGAAAGTTTGAGAATGATAGGCTACAAGATGGATTTTACCATCCAAGATATGATAAGAGAATGGCAGCAAGGGAATAGTCTGGAGCATCTGTCTCTACAATCAAAGTTCAGTCTGGTGTCTAATGAGTTAGAATAGGTGCAGATGTAAGTGCCTGTTTAAGCTTGTTGAAATATTCTCTACATTCCTCAGTGAAATTCCAAGGGAGTCCTTTCCATGTGAGTCTGGCAGAGTAGTTGGTAATAAATTATCTATGAAAGTTCACAAAACATAGGAAGGACTAGATATCCTTGATCTTCTGTGGTTCCAGTCACTCTAAGATACTCTTACCCTTCTCTTTAGCCATAGTGAGTCCCTCAGGCAAGAGTATGTATCCAAGGTATTCAGCTGAAGTTTGGTGAAAAGAATATTTATATTCTTGGGAATATAGTTTGTGCTTTCACAGCTATTACAAAGCTTCCCAGATGTGTCCAATATGTGGGGTTTCATTGTCAGAGTAGATGAGGATGTCATCTAGGTAGAGAATGATGCAGACATTCAAAAGATCACCAAAAATGTTATTCATAAAGCATTGAAAAAACCACAAGGCATTATATAGACCAAAGGTATAGCAAGCCATTCCAATGATCTGTAATGAGTCCTGAGGGCTATTTTCCATTGGTCCCCTTCTGTAATATGAACAAGGTAATAAGCATGTCAAAGATTGTTTTTGGTATAGATGTGAGCTTTCTTGGAAGCATCTAAAAGGTCTGTTATCAGTAGGAGTGGGTATTAGTCCTTCTTGGTGGTTCTGTTAAGATCTCAGATGTCTATACAGAGCTACAAGGGGTTGTCCTTTTTCCACACAAATAATATAGGTACTCTATATAAAGAGTGGGGTGGACAAATGAACCCTTTTTTGAGGTATTTATCTAGAAAATCTCAGAGTGACTGAAGCTCAGAGACTGAAAGGGAATAGATGGGACTGAGGGGTGGTAAGATCCCATCTACAAGGTTGATCTTGAGGTCATAAGATCTATGAGGGGCCAATATGTTAGCACTAGCTTTGCTGAAAACATCAGTAAAGTCATGATAATGTTCTGGGATATTATATCTAAAAGTTGAGCCTCAAGCAAGTTTGTTGAAGTCAGTGAGGTCAAGTTGGAATGCCTAGGATCCTTCTATTTTCCAAGTATGCACAAAAGTGGCAGCATTTACTAGAGCTACCCAAGATGTTGTCAACTTCAGAAGGTTTGCTGAGGTGTTACTGGGAAGTGAGGTGCTGCAAGCTGTGGTAGTTACAAGGGTTTCCATGGAGGCTGGTTCTGAAGTCTTGAAGGCAATACTGTCCAATAACCAGGCAATTGAGAGATTGTAGTAGGTGAGCCAGTTGTAGCCAAGTACCATAGAGTAGCTATCATCCAATGGAGTTATGTAGAAAGTAACTGTCTGAAGTTCACCAGTTGAAAAACAGATTGTAAGAGTAGTGGTCTGAGTAATAGTTGAGTTAGTAGATCGATCAAATAATTTCAGCAGAATAGGGGGTACAGAACTAGTAGGTAGGGAATGTTTCTGTACCACTTGTGATTCAATAAAATGATCAGAAGAACCACAATCAAGAAGTATAACTAAAGGGATTTTATGCATATTTATACATATCAAATTCAGTACTAAATATTTCTTTAAAAGAGTGGAAGAAATGGTAATTGAAATAAGTATATAAGTGAGGTTACTACAATTCTTGGGTGTCAGGGTCCAACTTGGAGTTCAGTTTGTTTCCTCTTGTTTACATTCCCATACCTTGCATCTTCTGATTATGTAATAAGCACCAGAGTAGGGTATAGGGTCATCACTGGTGTGATAGTTGTTGTAAATAAGAGAATAACACTTCCCTAAGTACAGAATAGATAAAAGACACAGAAAAGTAGATAACTAGAGAACACTGACTCCCACACCCAGTATATGCATGTGAAACAAAACTAGACAGTAATCCAAAGAATCCACAAAAGAAAGCTAACCATTACATACATTCCTCATAGCTACAGAGCATTTTAGATAGTATGCAGCTATGGCATTTTGCCTCTGGGGCAGTGAAGTACCTGGGCGGCTAGGAGACCGAAGGAATGGAAATGGCATACAGGACCAACCCCAAGACATGGAGATAGTGGAGATGATGGAAATGAGAGGGAAGAAGGATAGCAACAATATAAAGAAGGTCCAGAGGACTTAGGAGCTGAGAGAGGAGAAAAATGGGTGCATATATAGAGTCACAAACACTAGCTACCTCATAGAGACTAATAGATGGGACCCAGACTCAAGAGGATCGAAAGAAAAACAAAAATATACAACAAAAAGAAGCACACAGCTTTTTCAAAGGATACCAATCAGGAACAGGACAAAAATATGTGATGCAGTGATATGTATAGTATGGAATGTTGATGCATCTATCCTAAAGCAGCTTATTTCCTTTTTCTCACTCACAACATGTCAAAACTGCAACATTGTATAAATAGTACTACAGGAAAATAGTAAAAAGTCA
Source organism: Gomphus bonarii (assembly GCA_003316585.1). Classification (NCBI taxonomy): domain Eukaryota; kingdom Fungi; phylum Basidiomycota; class Agaricomycetes; order Gomphales; family Gomphaceae; genus Gomphus; species Gomphus bonarii. The sequence goes on along the minus strand of QFEC01001464.1, from coordinate 5,136 downwards.
GTTCTTCTTGCCAAAAAGCCTGAATCTCTCCTTGTCTTCACTAGCACTTCACTTACACCAAAATCACAATTCTCACTGAAGGCTCGTTGTTTGAGACCTGAATAGATTCAGAGAAGTTACTAGTTACTATCAGAAGTATCTCACAATGTCTTGAGCACACAGGTTTCATATTTAATTTAGGTAGATGGCAAAATTTCTGACTCATGAGGATGATATGCTATTAGTCTTTCCTTCAACATGGACATCCAGATTCCAGTCCCATCTAGCTTGCAACTCAGAGATTGAAATAGATGTGGCAAGGTCAATTGACAGACAAGTTGTCTACATGAGCTACAGAAACCCATTGAACTCCATTTTCCAGAGGGATGACTGATGGTCTCCAACATCAGTCTTTCTGCTTTGGCCTACCAGTCTGATAAATCTCCTGGGGTGATTGTGAAGTCATGAAAACATTTGAAAGGGATGGTCTTTTAATCATCTTTCCTCCATGCTACACTTCATGCCAATAGTACTACACAAATAGTTCTCTCTGAGCTTCTCATGATCCCTGAATGCAACTGACAAGGTGAGGAGGTAAGAAGAAGAAGGAAAGCAGCTGCATCCTGGCCCCACTCATGCATGAACACAAAAATCTCACCTCTCCTTCCCTGTTGTCTCTCCCTACTACATTTACCACATACATGACAACATCTCATAGGTGCTCATTAGGTGCACCTCCTTTGCTGTTGGTTGGTATCATGGTTGCCATCTCAGTCATCAGAGGGCCAAACTTTTCATGTGGGATCAGACCATCAGACTGACTAGAAAAGGGTATTTTTTACATTTCACAATAATATAATGTAAATTACCACAGAAATATCTGGTTGAAGCCAGGTCAAAGCCATCCCAGGCAAGGACTTTTGGCTTACCAAGCCATGCACGTTACCTAGATGGAGTATGTGTTATATATACATTTTTTTATTTCAGAAGTACTCATAAGCATACAACTATTGTGTTGTATCTTGCTTGGTTGCTGGTGCTGCAAGACTACAAAGATGTGATCAAAAAAGATGACACTGTGATGTTTGGAAATCCTATCCCTAATTGTACTAAACTATGCTACTGATACAGGCTTGAGATCAACAATGACAACACAACCTGAAAGATATCCAAAGCATGCTTTGGAGGTAGAGAAGGCATGTATCCAGAAATTGCAAAATTCAGGGGGAATCTAGCAAGATCGCAGTGGCAGGCCACTGAGAATCCAGTTGTTGTCTGGTGAGATGGATATGTATCTGCAGCTCTCCAGTGGCAAAGAGACAAGAGTAGCCAGGACAGACATGTGTGACATTGCTTCCATATGGGAATTGGGAGGATTCATGAACAATTATCAAATTTACATTTTTCACAGAACTCAGAGCCAACCCCTTGGTACAGGCACTAAAGGGCTGTATTCACCAGTTCAAGTTATTAGACACGCACAGGTGAATAACATAGCATATATCCCAGAATGAATATCCCATCCAACTCTCAGATTATCATCCTTAGCTGTAAGGGCAACTCACTCGGGCTCTGCTGGCATACTTGCTGGGAGCTAAACCAGCAGGACACCACCCAGCCCTGGCATTCTCCCCAGGCCTGACAAAGGGTCCCAGACCCCTTGCCTACCCACAAGTCCACTCAGGCACTGGTAAGGGGGTCCAAAAGTAAATATATAGTAGAGAATGAGAACTAGATACAATGGACGGCATACCTGGTAAGGGGGTCCAAAAGAGAATAAGGTGAGGACCCCTTACCTAAGTAGCCAGCTATATAGTTAGTGACTGTGACATGAGTAAGTCATGTCACCGCCAGTGAAACAAGGATGGGTAAAGACTAACTAAAGAATCAATGGAGGGACAAAGGTAGGAATTAGAGGATATGTAAAGGGAAAAGAATAGACTTTGGTGGGCAGGAGGCTGTCCCCTGACATTAGCTAGGAAACCATTCCCCAGTCCTAAATCACTCTTAATTACAATAGTTACCCCTCAGCTTGATCTCTGAGGATTACTGCTACACCAGGTGGATTAGTCTCAATCAGCTCATAATAATTGGAATATCTTGCAATTGTGGCCTTGTCAAAGCATTGCCCTCACATTGGACCATGTAGTTCCAAGATTGCTGATTTTTTTTCTTTTGATGCTGTGGCTGTGGAATATTTGGCCTTAGTATCAGAGTACAGTTTGGCGGTGTAAGTTCAGGTATTTGAGGAGTTCATTTTCTTGGATTTTGGGCCCTCAACTATATGGGATTTCAAACTACATAGGAGATAGAATCTCTGGTAAACACATTGTCAACATTCCTCTGGCAGAAGTTTGCCATCTTTCCTAAGCTTTGATGAAAGGTCTGGTATTTTAGTAGTGTTTAAAGACTTCTGGTTGGTGTTATTGTTATTCATCCCCTTATGGTTCTGCTGGTTGTTGGAGCTATTGGAAGACTGTTGATTAGACTGGTTGTAAAGATTGAACCAGTTAGAGGATATATTGAAACCTCAAGGGATATTTGTGAGGTTATTTTACTCCTTACATTTCCAACATCTGCTATTAATTTCCAAAATGAAGCTTAGCAAGAGTTTTGAGGTGGAGGAAATTAAGGAGAGTATCCTTGATATGTTTAGGCAATCCTTTGTATGCTGTATAAGTGAGGGTGGTATCATTCCACTAGATAAAAGTGGAAGCTCAGGGAAAGTTTATGAAGTAGTGTGATATGTTTGGGAAATCCTTTGTATACTGCATGAGTAAGGATAACATCATTCCACTGGGTAAAAATGGAAGCTCAGGCAATGTTTATAAAGTAGCATGTAGCTTGGTGGTGATCCTTCATGACTATTTTTTTGAGCTCTATTTCTACTTACACAGTATTGTTGAAAGGTCCAAAGTTCATTTCAAGCTTGGAACAGAAATCCTTCCAAATTGAGAGTCAGGGAGGCTTTGGGTAAATCCTAATGAGGATGGTGGGTTTAAAATACTAAAGGGGTGGACCAGAGAGTTAAAAGATAGTATACTGAATCTTTGATGCACCTGTCTTGAAGGCAGATGGGCAGTCTCAGAAGTTCAGCATACATTGAAGGAAAAATGTATGAAGCTTAGCTTAGTTCATACCACTGTAAACCTTAGGTTTACAAACTTTACCCCTGGAGCCAGAGTCTGCAATGGGTGGTTAGGCAAGATGTCTGAATACCTTCTTAATGAGCTCATCTGAGTTAATGTTGGTGTTGATGCTAGGAGTAACATCTGTTGGTTGTTGTTGTTATTATCTGAATCATGGTCAGAGGGGTCATTTCCAGGAGATTGGCTGAAGAAGTCTTGTATCTTTTGTCTTTTCTGTAACCAAGGTCTTTAGTGTAAAAAGTATCAAGGAAGCAGATATCTCTGAAAAGCATCATAGTTCCAAGATTTCTTGTAGCTAGGACAGTGTTTCTGGTGCTGTAGGTTGCCTAATAGCATAAGTACTGGAATGGGTAGTTATATTAAATCCTGTGAGTTGGCTTAATCAAAATACAAACTCTACTGAGGTTTGGTTCAGGCCAATGAACTGAGATCAGATGTGACTTGGCTTCAACCTATTTGGGTTGTGTTCACTCTATTACATGCTAGGTATGTCACTGTATTTCAAAGGGGTCTCAGTTGGTTTAGCTGAAGTATTTGGGACCAAGTGTGTGGCTGTACTTAGAAGGGGATGTAGGGGCTCTAGTTTGATTTATGACTGAAGTCCATACATGAACAGAGACAACTTAAATACTAAACTGGAATGGGGATGAATGACCAGACTAAGGAATGGGGAGTAAGGAATATATCTAATAAGACATGGAGACAGATGTATGACCATACAGGAACCAAGGTTACCAAACCAAGGTTTGCATGTATGTGAGGGACTTGTGATAATCAGACATACATGGAGTTTGGTCAGAATGACTGAGTTACCAAGGGTTCAGTTGGATTGTACACTGACAGGTTATGATAGACATATTAATAGTGAGATTAGGAGTGTGAGTCAGAAAAAACTGTTAAGACCATGATAGAGAAAGGTTGAAACTTTGGTGAGGTTTTGAGTAGGGGTTGGCCTCAGCTTGTATGCTGTACCATCCAGATCCCATTATATCTCTGATTTCAGAAGGCAAGGTTTATAGAACATACAGGGAGATCTTGGTCAATTTTCTGACTACTGAGCTACTAATTTACATACATATTATATACTAGATTAATATTTCAAATAGTCATCTTGATTTCAAATCAAAGAACAAGAAGATTCCTAAAATGGGAATTAAAACAAAGGTGAGGTGAAACAAGGGTAAGTTAGAGCAAAGGAAGTAAGAGTGTATTACAAATATTATTGTAATATTCAGCAGAAATTGCTGAATGAGGAAATATATTATGAGTGAATGAGTTAAGAATAAAGGAAATGCTATAAGCTCCCAAAGTAGACAACCACTACTCTAACCTGGAAATTGAGCTGCCTAAAAAGAACAATGACTTGCTCACTGCTAAATATATCCTTGATGAGATTTTGTGTAAGGTGTGTCAATGCTACATTGGATTTCAGATGCACCACTTAACATAGAATATACCACAGCTACATGAGGAAGATGATCATACCCTCAAGCTTAAATCTGGTCTCAGTAATCTGGGTTATTGTTAGTAGTTCCATTGCAGCTCCATTGGTTATTGGAGCTGTTGGAGGACTGCTGGTTGGATTGGTTGGGAGGATTGAACTGGTTAGAAGACATAGGTGGAGGTTCATGAGGTTGTCATACTCCTTGTATTCCCAATATCTGCTATCAATTTCTAGTGCAAAGTTATGAAGCTCAGCAAGGGATTTGAAGTGAGGAAAATTAAGGAGACTATCCTTGATATGTTAGGTAATCCTGTTTTGGAACCTGGACAAGACCTTGGTATTAAAGATATAACACTTCAGTCTATCACTTTGTGTAGTGAAGCAAGACAAAGAAGGGTTTCAAACTTTGCTATAGCAGCAATGAATGAGACTATCAAAGTCTATAGGTTCAGGACACTTAGGGGTCTGTTGGGGATCTGTCTCTTAGGTTATGAACTTTCTTATTAGATAGTCTGGTATCTAAAAGACAAAAACAATTAAAAAGATCAAAGTACAAAAACATGA
>QFEC01001461.1:2084-13088 GCA_003316585.1 Gomphus bonarii | reverse complement strand
AGCAGTGCCATCAAAATATCCCCACAGGCCCTTAGCCTCAATGGCATCCTGGAAGTGCATGGTAAATGCCGTCCAGTTCAAACTATTTGGCATGAGCTTTGGGACTGAGGAGGGGAGAATATCGGTGGTGGTTAGAGCTGTTGTAGACATTGGAGTGGGAAGGTTCAGGAGATAGTACTAAGGTATGTGAGCAGGAGCAGGGCCCAATAACCTGTAAAGATAACAAGACTATACGAAGTTCAACTCAGTGTTTGCATGACGTCAAACCACTGAGGGAGACTTGTACATGACAGTAACTACTTATAATATTTGAGAACAATAAATTGTGCAAAAAAGGAATAAAAAGAATGTCTTGCGACTGCGCAAGACCCAAAATGACCAACAACTACCTTCTGACTAACCAGGGGCTTCGGGCGCTGCGGTTTGCATTTCCAACACTAGCGACCTCTCAGCCTTTGGTAGGGTCCAGACTCGGGACTGCAGACATTGGCCGCGACCATTCCATCACCCCGCAAACCTTCTTACTTCTGGTCTGCTTCATCACATGTCCAGGAAAAGATGTGTTTACTCAGGTCTCGCTTCTGGGCGGTTCTCTGGAGCACAACATTCGTTGGCTATTACTTCGTTGATCTGAGGACTAGCATATAATCAGTACGAGTGATAATATAATAATAATCCCCTCAGATATTGAGCCTGGTGGCTAATATGACACTTGTTCATGTTGAAAACCGGCTGCTCTCGGTAGCTTTTGCACGACAGGTGCCGCACATGGCCCCGCGTGTGTTACAGATGATGTATTCAGAAAGAGCACAACAATAACAGCATATGTATGCAAAGAAATTACAAGATATGGATCCATATAATGATATCGTATAATCGCCTGTTCCTTTCAGGGTCGTTTGGGCAGAGAATTCACATGGTCGGCGGTATGAATCTGTCTTTGTAGTAAGTAAGTCACTGAGTGGATGGTTGAAGAATCTCCCAGAAATTATATTAAGTCTCAGGGATATTGGATTATTAATTAGTGCCTGAACAATGTCCTTGGGTCCCCTTCATCTCTAGTAATCCACTGTACCTTAATTTACCTTAAGAAAGGTTTAGTGCCTTTTCTTTGCGAGTATCTAACGTAGGATGTAACACCAAGTCCACCGATATTAACGAGTTTTTTTTGGATGTCACCTGATTCCACAATTATGGTGGCTCACTACATTCCCTTCAGATGTGCCATTCACAGACTGGCATCTGTAGGAACCAGAATCTGTGACTGTCATACCCGATTACTGTATGAAAGAATCACGTACACACGCACCCACGACACGTCTGATTACCTCTAACCAGCATGTCTTCGAAGACGACTCGCCTAAGTCCTTCAAACGCGCCGCTACCAACAATCACACCACACCTTATGCCTTTCCATGTTGAGCATACTGGCTCCGCCCCTATATCCACTTATTTTACTGTCAAACCCGCGTCACATGACCCTCAACGCCCTGACGGTGCTGCTAGCGGTGGCCCCAGCACCACGCAGCGCATCAAGGCCCGGTTCACGTCGACTTTCCGTGGGAGGAAAATGGAGGGCCTTAGTGTGAGCCTTCCCGATGGCTATAGCGGCGTCGTGCTCCAAGCTGAGGAGCTGGGCCTGGGGAAGGAGACCGCGCCCAGAAAACGACTCCCACCACCGAAAGCAAAGGCGCTCAAGGGGAAACGAACTACTCGAAGTTCGACCCTTAATAAAGGGAACGACGTGGAGGAAGATAGAGATGCCACAATAGAGGGAGAAACACTGGAAGATGATGCTACTGTGGTTCACATCCTTCGACCAACTGCAAGATTCTCATCTTTCACTCTCTGGAACGCGGATATTGAGGTTGATGAGGGACAGGACGAGTACCTGCGAGCATTGTCAGAATATCAACAATTATTGACTGAGGTTAGTTTGGCAACATGCAGAATATTTAATAGCTAGTACTGAAATCGTTGCAGATTCACCGAATAGATCTGTGACATAATACTTGATACAATTGAATTATTCGGTATAACTAAGGCATAAATGTGTGGGGCCCATATTTACACTAAAGATTTCGCCCGATTATAAATGATTCATGAAAGTGCCGAAATATTGATCCAAATGAGCCGCATTATCCAGAGGTGCTATAGTGCCAACAAAGCCATCCGGACGAACGACGACAACGGCACCATTGGATGGAATCCCATATGTCGCGTAGATCATTCCACCAGTTGCACCATTGAGCACCTCATGCTGATCAGCGAACACCCTGTCAAGAAAGAAGTCACGTTTTATCGTTTCTAAAGGCCAGATGAAACATACTTGGACCAATGAAGCTGCAAAATCTTGGGTAATGACGTGAATTCAACCTCCTGTGTGGTTGTGGTGCTAGATCAAATTGAAATAATTGAAGTCATGTAAATCAGACGAATAAACATGAGAAATCAGCATATCAAACCTAATGGACAATATCTCAAACACTTCTGTAAAGCTCTCATTTCGTGAATACTTCGCGAGGATTTCTTCCAGTTTAACGGCGAACTTTTGCAGCGCATCGAGCTGCATTTCGTTGCTGATGTCACCGATGAAGATCAGTAGTTTAAAGCGCGCGTCGGCAGGGAGGAGGTCTTGCAGCTGATATGGGCGACCATCTGCTACACGGACTATCATCTGAGGGGTTATCCGCTCTCCTATTATCAGGTTTTTGGCGGAAGCTTGATATTGGGTATCAGTAATCATCGAGGGTCCGTATCGAATGCCAATGCCGCTTTCATATATCCCGTGTGAGGTAGATACTTACAACGACGAGTCAATGCATACCTAGTAAAACCACCGAATGTCTTGAAAGCGCTGGTAGTTGAGGTTAGATGAACTGCGCTGAGGGACAATATTTTTCTAGGGAAGGTACACACGTGACAAATTCCTCATGTGTAACGCCAGCCTGGTTTTTCTCTGTGCGTGGCTTCCCAGAGAACAAGGCCGAGAACTTGCGGTCGAAATCAATAAGATCTTGTGCGAACTTCCGACGCTCAAACTCATACTGGCATCCAAGCAGACATTTAGTTGAGTGTTGTAAGAAAGATAGTTATAAATGAAAAGATACCAACTGTAGACAAGATCACTGGAGAAGACCACTCACGGAGGACCTGAGTGAGCTTCCAGAGTAGATTGTGAGTGTCGTTCATGCTGGCGTTCATCCCTCGAACAGTGTCAGAGACATGAAATTTATGCATTGGGACAACTTTGCACACCTTGACCAGCTTTAGGAGAATGGGTGTGACCTAAATTGTTCATTGGTCGTTCAGGACGTGTAAATGACCGGCAGATCTAAATCACTTACAGGCATCACCTGCGATGAAGACACGATTTTTCCTATGATAACTGGATGCAACCCGTTGACCGACTATATAAAAAGATAAATAGAACTGCCATCTACCAGACAAACACGTACTGATGTAAATCGTCCACCAATCAATCTCATGTGGAAACTCAATACGGTAAGGCTCCAAGGACTTCTTTGCAACCTATTGAGCGAGGTATCAACGTTAATGAAGATTAACGAGCAGATACAAAACGAGGACGAACATCCTGAAGTTTCCGAGGGTCAATTTTGGTCCTATCCACACGTCCATTCGTTATGACGTCAGCCTCATTCAGTTGCACGTATAGTCGCACTTTGTCGCCCTCGCGTGGAATGATCAAGCACGAGCCATTGTTGGAATGAATCGCACATTTATTTCGAATATCAGGGAAGTTAGTCTCAGGAATTGTGTCCACTACGCCCCAGATGTATTCTGTAGAGATAAGAAACCACGACTAAGTCATGACGCTGCACATAAAAGAAAGAATTGTTAACACAGACCGGTTTGCTCGCCTTCCATGTCGATTTCGAGTGCTTTGCGTACCCAAGAATGGGCGCCTAAAGAAATTTATCAAGCAGTATAAGAGATAAAGCGTGCTGAGTGTCAGAATTTACCCACCATCCGCACCAACAACATACTTGGCTCGTACAAGTTCTTTGTGCTCATTACCATCCAAACAATTTAGCAGAACCTTTACATTTGAATGAATACGAAGGCCTGCGTTCAGTAAGCAACATAACCCTACCTTCACAGGATGCGAATGAGGGTCTGCCAATTCTATTGGGTCATCGGAAATCTCCAGGGATGCAGGAACGATGGGGCGCTCGACTTGTACTCCAAAAGAAGACATGGAATCCAGAAAGAGCGCTTCAATGGCTCCTTGGTGAAGTGTTACCTTTGGGAATTACGACTGTAGGGAGAAGTAAATTGAATGTGAAAGGACCATCTTACCTCAAACGGAAAACGAGCTGTAGGCGCTATGACATCGGGTCCACGACCAGTTCGCTGTTATTTATGATTAGACAATGAAGAGCCAACGTCGAAGACTATTCTTACGTGAATGCCTCCATTAGGGCTTGGGTTGTAAAAGGCCTGGTAAAATAACTAAGAGCGAATTCTGAAACGAAAGATGGACATACCGCCAGGTGCATATGGTTGCCTTCACGCAGAAGGCGATCAGCAAGACCATAGCTCTGCAGATTTTCACTAGCATTTTCATAATTCCTCGTCTAACACGCGAGAGCTGACCTGCAACACCTCTATGGTGCGAGGCTGTATGCCATCGGCCTGACCTGCAGAAACTTTATTCGGTCTAATATCAAGTGATATAGAGTCAGTTCGATGCGTAAGTAATGGTGATAAAATGGAGTCCTACCTTTGATCAATTATTCTCACATTGACGCCGAGTTTTGCCAAACCGTGAGCACACATTAAACCCGCAGGACCTGCACCTACGACAAGGACATCGACAAATGATTCCTTGGTGAGCATATCTGGGGTAACTGAGACAATACATTCCGTTTATATTGGGTTATATAGAGAGGATCCGAGATATCACGTGACCTCTTGTCAATATCCAGCCTTTTGCTCTTCCAAGCTCCGGTTGCTCACGCAAAAGAGTTTGAGGCCCAATGTGCAAGATTATTCTCGCGTTGGCGCGGTCTTATTTCCTTCTTAGGTATTTCAACCAACATCTCCTGAAGATCGCAAATGTGCTAATCAGGAAATCCTCATTCTTTGCGGTACATGGGAATCGCTGGCCCAAATTTTGAGCTTCCTTCATTGTACCTAATAGCGCCGGTGTGTGAACACGTGTGAGTAAACGAGTCTAAATGGTTGATTAGTCTGGCCTATGAGAACTCCGCCCCCGAGTACAGGAGCACCCTAATAATACAATTGCTACAGGCAAACGTCCAACCTCTTCGCTTATTCGTTTTGTTGAATTAGGCTCTGACACGCACAGACGTCATGCCATGGTCTGACATTGCCGTAAGCCCATTTCTACGGGCTTGCGGGCATATACATTTTCATTTGCACACGTTCATTCCAATTCACTTATATTCCGTATCAGTAGTTGCCTATATACCTCAGTCGATTCACCCATTCGTGTCGACTGAGGTATGTTACCCTTACCTACCTTTAGCTAGCTTACCGTTTTGTCCTGTAGCGTGTGACTTATTACAGGTACCAAATACAGTCGATTCACCCATTCGTGTCGACTGAGCGTGTGACTTGTTACATGTTTCTCATAATTCTTCTGTTTTGGATCTTGCCACAAAGTACAGCTGCGAAGTCACCTGCTCTAGGTTTCAGAACTCAATCAGAATATAGGTGCCACGTGCTGCCTTCGCCTTTTCTGAAGCTTCTATCAAAGAAAACTCTGTGTGATTGACCTCTGTAGTACTTCAACATTAAGTAGTCGTACTCAACCTGTGTTTACGGGGATCATACGCCAGTGTAGATAGTCAACACTTGCCAGAACGGCCGGCAAAATCCCCCATTCCTCGGAAAAAGCCGCATATATATTTGTCGCCCTCCTTTGCTCGAATAGTAAATACACCACCCTACTCTAATGCTATCACATTTCCTTCATCTTTCCGCAAGATCTACGTTATAACACCCATAAATCTCTTTAGTCTGTGACAGTTCCACTTCTAATGCTATATAGCACATTTGGCAATTTTGAAATCGTTTCTAATCTGGCCACTTGGGAACCCCTGTGCCGGATTTCGATCCAATTGATACCGAAACATAAAGAATTCATGTCTGGACTAAGCACGAAAATCATGTGAACCCATCGAGCTTGCTGATTTGAAAGGATTGCCGAGGGGAAATCTTGGTTCTAATCTTTACTTGAAGATGTGTAATCGAATGTGACGGTAAACCTAGAATGCCCTAAGGGCTGACCTCAGAATTGAACGGGTGTATTTTTTTTTTCAAACCGGTTCACTATTTAAGCCAGGGCTGACAATGAGTTACCCTTAAATACCTTTCAGTCCCTAGACAATGAGACGTAGGTGGCCCTAAGATGGACAGGATGTTAAGTAAAAACATTGTACTTTTAACCCACTGTTAAGTTTAACTTTTCCATGTCGGTCGACCTTTTTTTATAAATGCTCACATGGATCTCCAAGACTCGAGCGAGAGCACAACAACAAAACTAATGGTAGCCGTACATGTATCGACTCTACTATCAAAGACTGCCCCCTGCAGAAAGGATATCGATGATCAGTCGGCTCCAATGTCGCGTTCTTCGTTTCCGAGTATATCGCAAACAGAGACTTTCCATGTTCTATCCTTTTAACGAGCATGGGACCGAAGGGCTTCAGATGAAGGAGCGGATTTTATATTCCATTTTTGCGACGGTCCAGAATGGATACGCCTGCCATTGTGAAGACATCTAAGTAGAGAAAAAATGGCTCTTTTGAAACTCATTTGTGATGCAGGGGATTTCCTCTGGAAAGTGACCTTAGCTAATTCAACCCATTGAACACACGGATGAACATTCGAGTGTTTATGAACATGAATCCAACTCCAGGTAAGTATTTACAGTAAGATTACTATAGAAGGGGAGACATGATGTTGCATTGGAAAGATGTTGTGAATATAAATATAGAGATAGATCGGCTCTTTTCCTGTCATGGCGGAAACTAGCAATCTTCAAGGCCCTTTAGCTACCATCAATAAGGTTACAGTAGTCAAACTTCAGAATTCTTGAATTCTTCCCGTAGCAACCATGGTAGTATGGCAGAGGTAGTGTCCTATTAACCTGGGAAATATGCTTGCCATCACCTGTAGTGTAAACTACATACATATCGCTCACCTCTATTCCATATTTTATGCAGTTGATCACCAATCACAATCACAGCTGTTATCCGTCACCAAGCGCTAAGCGCCCAAATAAATGTAAGTAGGTGTCACGAACTACTTTGTTATTGACGTATCCCTTGCCGATCCAAAGGATACGCTATGGGCTCTGTTCAGAGCTTGATCACCCCACAGAACCTCATAGCCGCCATCATTGTTGTTACTGTTTCCGCCGCCACTGTTTGGCGAAACCACACTAATCCCGATGTTCCACCTGGGAATGTGCCAAGCGATAAAATAGTCGGCAAGAAAGGCAAAAAGAAAAAGACTGCCGGCGGGGTACAGGATACATCAGTACCATCGGTCAAAGAGAAGCCCCAAGCCCCCGACAGTTCGCAATCTGCACAAACTGTTCCTGGGGGGATTCCAGAGTCGGCAGCAGATGCATCCCCAAGCGTTTCCAAGCCCGTGAAGGAGAAGAAGCGGAAGGGGAAAAAGGGTAGCGTCGTTTCGGAAAGTTCGACTCCAGTTGCTGGTCCTTCTCGACCATCGAGTGGTTCCGGCCCGTCCCCCCCTCCGCAGGCTGCCAAACGTCCATCCCCCAATCCACCTAACACGGAAGCATGGACTCGTGTTGAGTCTCGCCGGAAAACCTCGGGGCAACATCCCACCACCAGCGATGCCGGCGTCACGACGGCGACGTCCGTGGAGGAAGATGGGTCGTCCACAGGAGCTTTAGAAAAGACGAGAGAGGAAGCGCACAGTCCTTCGCAGAAAACTCTCGCCGAAAAATTACTTCCCAAAGGACGCAAGACAGCGGTCGATGAGTAAGTTTCCAATTTCACATAAAGACACGCACGAAAATCTCATTTCGTGGTTTCACGATTTACAGTATGTTGGAGTCCTCTCAGTATTCCGAGTTGTCCCGTGTAATACGGGCTGCTCCAGCTCCCACCAAGAAGCCTGCCATTGGATTCTCTTGGAAAGATTACGAAGATTTTGAAGACTTCCGAGGAGCCGACGCTGACGGAGAGGACGATGGTGGTTGGGGGGTGGTCAAAAGCAGGGGAAAGGCTAGTGAGTGACAAGTCAACTGATTTCCCGTATTCCGACTCTAAATTTATTCCCAAAGAACACATTCAATCATCGTCCACGACGACATCGACACCACAACAGTCTAAAGCTCCAGAGACACTCACAAAGAAGCAAAGGCAAAACGCTGCAAAGAGAGCCGCGACGAAAGCTAGCAAGGAAGAAGCGGAAACGGCAAGACTAGCGATACTTGCTAAACATAAACGTGACCTGGAACGGGAGCGCATTTCAGAGCAACACAAAGGCACTACCTCCACGGCACGTAACGCCAGCGGAACCATCGTCAATCCAGATGGATAGCTGCTGTTGGACGACCTTATTTTCATAAGCTAAAATTTCGTGGACACATTATGACAGGAATTCGAAGTCTTTCGTTTTGTAACAAATTTAATGGTCACGTTCATTTATTCAGCCTTTTCTATTGGAGCATATACAGTATCCAGAAAATTGTGACTAACTCTACGCTTACTCGTTCGTGGCAGATGGGTAAACAAGCTATTGATTGTGATGCCAGTGCTCTTTTGTGCAACCAAAAACTGGACCAGGTCCAAGCCAGTGGAGGCATAGATACAAAGGAAAAGAAGAAAAAAGGGGAAGTGGTCAGGGAGGGTGTGACAAAAATGTAGATAATCTAAGCCTTTATGGCTATTGAGCATGAGTTAGGAGAAGGGGATAAAGGGGGAAATTTGAAGCTATGGAGAGTATATATACTGTGGACTGAGTGAATAAATGGTTTATGAGATTCCACTGGACTCATGTCACAGACTTTGGACATTGCTAGTTTTATCCAATCCATCTATGCTTACTTGTTCATGGCATATGGGTAAACAAGCTATTGATTGTGATGCCAGTGTTCTTTTGTGCAACCAGAAACTGAACTAGGCTCAAGCCAAGTGAGGAGCAAGGTGGAGAGATGGAGGTTTGTTAGATCCAAGATACCCTATATTGTAGCACCCTTAATCACCCACCTCCAATTCATATCTGAGATATACTGAAGTCCTGTTATGATCTCACCTCATGAGATCCCTGCTTACTTAGTCACCACTCACTCTTTTGTTTACTCAGAGTGTAGACCTCACTCTTCATCACTTTTTTTATTTGATTAATTTCTCCACTCACAATACTCTTTCTTCTTTAGTAATTTCTGTTACCTCACACAACAATCTTTGTAACACACCTTGCTTGAACCTTATCCTTACTCATTGTTAGATCCCAGATCATCTCTGACAAATCCCTGTCTTAGTGCCCTTAGTCATCCACCTCCAGGTTATGTCCAAGTCATACTCATCCCTCTGGAGCACCCTGCACCTAACATGCCCCCTCCAAGCTCCTCATGTGATCTCCATGCATAAGACACTCTGTCCTTTCATTGTTGACACATCATCACTCTGACACATGGACCTTCATGTCACAATCTCTGTCCTCCATGTCACTGTCTCCATCATCCCTTAGATCACTTTCTAGTATGTTCCATAGTTTCACATGACACCCCTTCTTGTTATAGTATCCCTGTATCCTAATGCAGTTCTCTTTCCACATTTGGATAACCCTATTCCATTTTGATACCACATCCCTGAATATATATAAACCTCCATATCTTTGTAGCTAGTTCTCTAGTTTGGATATTGATTTAGTCTCCTCCTCACTATTTCCATGAAATCACACCATAACCTCACTCTGCAACACCTCCATAAATACAAGGATAAGATGATGTAAGAGGGCACAACACATAAGTTGAAGCCAAGTCCTTATGATATCATACCCCAGTTTAACATTGATAGCTCAGACCACTCCAGAATCCCTCTAAACACAATCTCCAGACTTAACAGTATATTCAAACTCTCACTCTTTGTTATCTATGAGATGTAGCACTCAAAGCAACTTATACACTGGTACACTTAGAACTATTTCAGAAGCATCCATATACTGCACATCTAACGTCCCAGCCATGTTCCTGAGTACTTGCTCACCCCTAACCCTACTTAACCCTGAAAATTCTGTGCAAGTGCCCAATCCTGACCTCCCTGACTCACCCTCTGATCACAACCCCCCTCAGTCCCCATCCAACATCTTCTTAGCTCTGAACCCCCTCTCAAATGATGTTCCTAACCTTGCTGAGGCTATTGCCATATTGGCCCACAACTTGTCATTACTAAAGAAGTCCTCACTTTGGACCAAGGTCTGAGAACCAGACACTTTCTATGGTTCTGACAGTCATAAACTCCAGCTTTTCTGTTTCAATATAATTTAAACTTTTGAGACCATCCTGATGTCTTTTCATCCAATAGTGCAAAAGTTACCTACATACTGTCTTACCTGAAAGGAACCATGTTAGACTGGTTCATACCTGCCCTTTCCTCTGATGTCAACTCCTCCTGAATAGATGATTACTCTGAAATTGTGTCCAAGTTGAAAGATAACTTCAGACCTCACAATTCTGTTGGTGAAGCTGAAGCTGACCTCAAAACCCTTCATATGCATGACAACTAACAAGTTACCAAGTACCTGATCAAGTTCCATTGCCTCACTGCATGCCTTCATTGGGGAGATACCACACTCTGCTGCCAGTTCTATAATAGATTCCCAGCAAGAGTCAAGGACAAAGTAGCTTGTGTTAGTAAACCCAGCATGCTTCATGAGCTTCAATCCCTCACCTAATCCATCAATGCCTGCTATTGGGAATGATGCTCCAAAGTTGCTTGAGAATCCAACAACAACAACAACAACAACAACAAC
>QFEC01001458.1:0-33460 GCA_003316585.1 Gomphus bonarii | reverse complement strand
TAATCCCACTGTCAGGGGATGTCCCGTTTCAAGCCCCAAGCTGAAATGAACACAGCTTGGCTGAGAATGGACCGAGTGACTCGAGGTTTTGGGCAAGACCTTCCAAACCTTTGGCACCCTTGGGCCTGAGAAACAACTCAGCACTTACCCACGAAGTTTCCGAGCTATGAGCTGAGATCTGAGGTGGGAAGCTGAAGGCCAGGGAAGGCGAGGAAGAGACCCACTCAACCCAAGACCAAGTCACTTAGGCTAAAGGAAAGATACCTTGGTTCAGGTCAAGGCCTCTAAGAGCTACATACCCAAACCTCAGTTCAGGTCCCAAGAGATTGGCTCCCAAGATGCTTGGTATTTATAGAACTAATATGCATACCTTCAGGCCCAAGAGAAGGGTAAGGTATGCTGAGGAAGTAGAGCATGGACCATTGGTATATAGATCAAACAGCTCACTAGCAAGGGGTCCTAAGCTTTCCTCTTAGGATTTCCCCCTTGCTAGCACTGTGTGATGTTCCACAAGTGTAACAGGGGTTGCCCTTACACCCATGCTCTGAATGTATTTAAACCTCCATATATTCATAGCTAGTTCTCTAGTTTGAATATTGATTTAGTCTTCCCCTTGTTATCTCCATTCTCACTCTGTGAACTCCACTCTGACAACTCCATAAATTCAAGGACACAACGACACAAGAGGGTGCAACACATAAGTTGAAGCCAAGTCCTTTCGACTCCATACCCCAGCTCAAATTAACAGTTCAACCACTCCAGAACACCCTGGACAAGACGTCTCTGACTCCAGACTTAACAGTATATTCAAACTCTCACTCTTTGTCATCTATGAAACATAGCACTTGAAGCAATCTACATGCTGGTACCCTTGGAACCATTTCAGAAGCATCCATACACCATGTTCCCAACATCCCAGCCATGCTCCTGAGTACTCACTCACCCCTAACCCCACTTATCCCTGAAAACCCTGCACAAGCACCATATCCAGACATGCCTGATCCCCCCAACACACCCTCTGACCACAAGCCCCCACAATCTCTCTCCAATCCATTGCTAGCCCTGAACCCTCTGAGAGCATTGTCATTAAACTCAAACAACATCTGCAACCTCGCTGAGGCCATTGCCATGCTGGCTAACAACTTGTCATCACCAAAGAAGTCCTCACCCTGGACTAAAGTCTGTGAACTGGACACCTTCGATGGCTTCAACAGTTGTAAACTCCAGCCATTTTTGGTTCAATGTAATCTAAACTTTTGTGACTGTCCTGACACTTTTTCATCTGACAGTGCAAAAGTCACCTATGTACTGTCCTACTTGAAAGGAACAGTGTTAGACTGGTTTGAACCCACCCTTTCCTCTAATGTCAACCCCTCATGGGTAGACGATTACTCAGAATTTGTGTCCAAGTTGAAGGACAACTTTGGACCACATGACCCCATTGGTGAAGCAGAGGCAGACCTCAAAACTCTCTGCATGCATGACAATCAACAAGTCACCAAATACCTGGTCAAGTTCAACTGCCTCACTGCATGCATCCATTGGGGAGACACCACACTCCACCACCAATTCTACAATGGACTTCCAGCAAGGATCAAGGATGAAGTGGCTCATGTTGGTAAACCAAGCATGTTACACAAGCTTCGATCCCTTGCCCAGTCCATTGATGCCCACTACTGGGAACAATGCTCTAAAGTTGCTCGAGAGAACAACTCGAACAATACCTCATACTGCTACCAAGACAAGGGAAAAAACCCTGCCACAACATTGAAGAATTCTAATGACAACAAGAAGACATCAAACAACAACAACAGCAACAAATACAGCAACTCCACCTCCAACAGCAACAACAGCTCAAATGCCCCCAAGAAGAACTCAGACCTAGCATCCAAACTAGGCAAAGATGGTAAACTGACTCAACAGGAGTGACAATGATGCTTCAAGCAGAACCTCTGTCTCTTCTGTGGCAGAACAGGTCACATAGCTAAGGAATGTCCTAAATTGACTTCCTCCACTGCCAAAGGACAAACCACTGCCATGATGGATAGCAAATTGTCTGATAAAAAGAACTCCAATACAAAGCCTGCCTCAGATTCAAAAAACACCTAAGCAGCCCTCTGACTCCAGCACCAGCTGAGGGCTGCGTTGATCCCCATGGTGCAATAATGGAACTACATCTCAACACATCTGCTCTTTCCAGTCCAAACTCCTTGACTATACAGCTCACCTCTGAATTAATTCCTAATAAAACCATCAGTACACTTATTGACTCTGGATCAACTCATTGTTTCCTAGATTCCATTTTTGCAACTAATCATCAACTCCACACCCATGATATCAACCCAATCCCACTCTGCCTCTTTGATGAATTGACCAACTCAGTCATCCACAAGGCAATCAACCTTCCAGTTTGCTTCCCTAAGGGGGAGGAACAATCCATTACATTTTTTGTAGCTCCGCTAGACTCCAGCTGTTCCACAGTCCTTGGACACAACTGGCTCACCTGCTACAATCTGTTGATTGACTGGGCTTTGAGCAGTATTATGTTCAGTTCTCCATCTCCAGCTAAGTCTTTGGTGCCACCTGAGCCAGTAACATCAGTTCCATGCTCATCTGACCCTCCAACTCTGACTCTGCTTGTTGCTCCCAAAATCGCTCTGGTGAATGCAGCAGCATTTGCCTGCATTTCCAAAATAGATGGTACACAAACCTTCCAACTACTGATCTCAGCATCTGACAAGTTAGACTCGAATGATGCTCTGGTCAATATGACTGACATTCCAGAAGAATATTATGACTTCACGGATGTTTTCAGTAAGGCCAAAGCCAATACAGTGGCTCCACACAGGCTGTATGACCTCAAGATGGAACTCGAAGATGGAACATCTCCTCCCTTTGGTACAATCTATTCCCTCTCTCAGAGTGAACTAAAAACACTTTGGGAATTTCTAGATGAACATGTCTCCATGGGCTTTATTCACCCCTCCAGGTCCCCCGGAGGAGCTCCAGTCCTATTTGCCTGTAAAAAGGATGGCTCTCTCTGACTCTGCATCAATTTTAGAGGGCTCAACAAAATCATGAAGAAAGACCACTACCCGCTCCCCAGAGTAACAGACCTCCTTGACAGTCCCCATAAGGCTTGGATATTCACCAAAATTGATCTCTGACATGCCTATCACCTCATTCAAATCAACAAAGGTGACAAATGGAAAACAGCCTTCAGAACCAGACACAGATCGTTCAAGTGGTGTGTAATGCCCTTTGGACTCACCAATTCCCCTGCAGGGTTCCAACACTTCATGAACGACATTTTCTCTGACCTCCTTGACATCTCCATCCTCATTTACTTGAATGACCTAGACCAACATAGAGGACACGTTTGAGATGTACTCTGTTGACTCTGGTTGAACCACCTGTATGCACATGCAGACAAGTCCTTCTTCCATGTCAACACCATTGAATACCTCAGATATATCCTCTCACCTAATGGCCTCACCATGGCTGATGACAAGGTCAAAGTCATTTGGGAATGGCCTGAACCATGAAAAGTCAAAGATGTGCAGTCCTTCCTTGGATTTGCAAACTTCTACTGCCATTTCATATTCAACTATTCCAATCTTACTGTTCCGCTAACTCGTTTGACACATAAGGACACTCCATGGGTTTTCACTGATGCATGCTGGAGTTCATTTGAAACCTTGAAAAAGGCCTTCACAACTGCTCCTGTGATCACCCACTGGATACCTGGGTCCCCACTCATCGTCAAAACCGATGCCTCCAACTATGCACTCACTGCCATTCTATCAACAATATCTCCAGTAGACAATGACATCCACCTGATCACCTTCCACTCCCGGACCTTCACACCTCTGGAACTAACCTATGACATCCATGACAAGGAACTGCTTGTGATTTTCAAAGCATTCAAGTGCTGGTGCCACTATCTTGAATGCTCTTCAGAAGCAATTGACATTGTTATAGACCACAAAAACCTGGAATATTTTTCCACAACCAAACTGCTCACTCAATGTCAGGTCTGATGGTCTAAATACCTTTCTCAATTCACCCTTGTTATCCATTTTCACCCTGGATGACTCAGAGCTAAACCTGATGCTCTGACAAGATGATGGGATGTCTACCCTAAAGAGGGAGGAAGCAACTGTGCAACCATCAATCCACACAACTTACATCCAGTCTTCACCTCCGAACTGTTATAGATAAAAGAATAAAGGATGCCATTTTAGATGGATACACAAGTAAAACAACTAAAAAATAGATACAACTAGTAATTAGTACAAAAACAGTAGCTATATGCGCAGGACACTAAAGATAACTAAAATACAAATCCACCACACAAAAAATCTCATCAGTAGCTACATTTTCCATGTTTCTATGAATATTTTACTTGTACAACTGGTACGGGGCTCAGTTCATGGCACTTTAGTACCTCAGTGGCTAAAGGAGCAGGAAGCATGGGATGGAGATAGGGGATGACAAAGGGACACTAGGAACAGCGGACACGGCAGGAATTAGTTGGAAATAGTATTAGAATGGAATGGAAGAGGTCCGGAGAAGTTTAGGACAAAGGGAAAGCCAAAACAGGGGCATATATGTCATCACCAAGGAACACTGATGGATCTATTGGTCGTACAGCATGCTACTGGTATTGGGTAGCATACAAGACATAAGAGGATCATAAAAGGAAAGGACTAGGACAAGTTAAAACCATCTTTTTCTATTTGCAATAGCCCGGGTATAGCATATGTGACTACCTAACTTCATACAGCACAGAAATCCACCACTTCTTACCAGATATAGTTGTATTTCCTTTTTCTCTTCACTAGTAGTTCAGGGGATATGAGATCTATAAGTACTACAACTGTTTGTAGTTAGCACTGAAGGGGACATAGAACAACTTAAGTGCTCAGTAGGTTCAGGAAAGAAGGATGTCTAAATAATAAACTCCTCAGTGGCTGTCAAGCACTATTACATTTTACAATACCTAAATAATAAACTACAATTTAAATAAAAATTAGATCATAATTTTACACTAATGTTACAGTTGGCTCACCTCCTCAGTGGCTGTCAAGCACTGAGGAGAGAGGCCTGCACGAGTGAATGTTTCACTCACATGTATTGCTAAGCTGACACTTTAGTGCCAGTCAGTACCAAGCGACCGATTTTTCAGTTGTTGCCAAATTTTTGGTAGACGTGGGTTACCCCAAAGCGGAAGTAAAAGTACACATCATGCGAACAAAAGAAAAGAAAAAGAAAAGAAAAAATTCCGACTGAGTCAGATAAAAATACAAAAATTTCGAAAAAAAATACTTGAATGTATTTAGTATTGTTCTCTTGAAGTATTGTCCAGAAATTAGCTATATATTATGCTTGAAGCTCAGATGAGGTGTATTTTGCAAGTATGCACTCAACAAGCACTTTACTGAATAATTGTCTATTGATTATTTTGTCCTTGTCTTACTTGGCGCTTTGCTTAACATCCCAATTAGGAATTGTCACTCAGGCTCATCGTTCAAGTTCTGGATCACTCCAGATAGGTCACAGTTATATCAGACTAGTTGCTCATGTTGAAAATAGGGAGCAAGCACTTGAGACAGTAACAAGAAAAAGACGAGACACCTTGGCTCAATGGCCACTAAAACGCCGGACTCAACACTGGAGTGACTGGGCTTCTATACCAATGGGTATTTACTATAGTAAATGTGAGCTACTTATAGGTAAATACTGAGGTGCTGAGGAGCAATGTCGCGGTAACTTGTAACTAGATGGGTAACTAATGGGACTATTAATAGAACTCCTTCACACTTTACAACAGCTCACAAGTTTTGGAGCACTACAGACTGCAAATCCAATTGTTATTGGATTTACAGTGTTTCCAGAAATCAGTACCAAGCTCTCGGTACCGGTGCTAAAGTGCCAGATTGACCAGAAAGCCTCCAGAACATTTTATTGCCAGAACAATAAAACATTTACACATATAGAAAATATAGTATCTCCAAGAAGTAGCTTGGGATCCACCTGGACCATCAATTCTTTGCCAAATAACCTCAACACGAACAACTTATCTCCTCACTCCACACCACATACTTGTGCTTCCCAGTCCTCCATGCTGCTATGGTCATGGACATCAACAAATTGCACCTGGACATCAAAAGCACTCTCCACTCCGACCCCATTACCTCCACCCATCTTGACAATCCCATAGGACGTTGGTCTGTAGAGCACAGAGGATTCCTTCTCTTGGACACACACATTTACGTCCCTGATGTTGAGGACCTTTGACTCCTGGTACTGCAAGACAAGCATGATCATCCTATATTGGACATTTTGGACAGAACCACATGCTTGAACTCATTCATAGAGACTATGTTTGGCCCAAGCTGAGCACCTCCGTTAAGTCCTATATTAAGTCTTGTACAATTTGCATGTGCTCTAAATCACAGAGACATCACCCCTATGGACTACTCAAGCAACTCCCTATCCCTGAATGTCCTTGGAATTCCATCTCCATGGACTTTATAGAAAAACTTCCACCATCCTCTGGACATGACACCATCCTCTTCATTGTCGACAGACTAACCAAGCAAACCATCTTCATCCCCACCATCAACACAATCAATGCTCCAGTACTTGCAAAACTCTTTGTACTCCACATGTTCTCCAAGCACAGAGTTCCATCCCACATTACCTTGGACCATGGCACAGAGTTTGTATCCTCCTTCTTTCGATTGGAAAGGCTCTTGACATGAAGCTCCACTTCACCTCTGGATACCACCCTGAAGGTGACGGACAAACCAAACAAATGAATCAAACACTGGAACAATACCTTTGTGTCTATTGCAACTACCAACAGGACAAATGGTCAGACCTCCTTCCCATCATGGAATTTGCATACAACAATGCTCCAAACACCACCACTGGCATCTCACCCTTCTTTGCCAACAAGGGTTATCACCCCAACATTACCATACACCCCAAACAAGACCTCGCCTCCTCAAGAGCATGAGACTTCACAGTGGAATTAGACAAACTCCACCAAGAACTCCATAAAACCATCTCCAAAGCTCAACAATGGTACTCCACATGCGCAGACTGCTGCCAGACTCTGCCTCCTGAGTTCAAGATTGGTGACAAAGTATTTGTCAAATCTGATAACATCCCCACTACAAGACCTTCTAAGAAACTAGCTGAAAAGTATCTAGGTCCCTTTGAGATTATCGCTCAAGTTGGCTCCATCTCCTTCACCCTCTGACTTCCAGACAACATGCATGCAATACACCCCATCTTCCACGTCTCCATGCTGGAACCATCCACTCCAAATGACTACCCCAATTGAGTCACTCTGCCCCAACCTCCCATCATTATTGATAGTGAACCCAAATATGAAATCTCCAAAGTCCTCAACTCCAAAGTCAACAGACACCGTGCTTGCCCCCTACTATACCTGGTCAGGTAGTCCAGATATGAGGGCATGGAGGACAAAACCTCCTGGTTCCCCACATCTGAACTTAGCAATGTGTCTGAAGTTGTCTCAGATTTTCACAAATCCTATCCTAACAAACCAGGACCTTGGCCCCTCACTCAACACATGACTTAGAATTTTTACAAGTTCAAAAAAAATAAAATTTTTACATCTTAATAATACATCATTGGAAAAATTCCATCCCCTGCTCCCTCTCTGAACCATGTGGCTCTCTAAACAAGTCATCTGGAACCAACAATTCCCTTATCCGCCCCCTCTGCCTCCAGCTCTGGATTCCCCTCTGCCCCATTTCCAGACTCCCGTCACAACTTCCCTTCTTCACAATCATTCAGCTGCTTCAACTCCATGGCTAGCTGCATCACCCCCATTGCCACCATCCACATTAGCAGACCCATCTCCATCATCCAGGAGTCTAGACTGGGCCGCAGTGACACCTCCATCTTCCACTTCATGGGCTGCTCATCATCTGACACACGGACCTCCACATCACAGACACGGACCTCCACATCACAGACAAGGACCTCCACATCACAGACACAGACCTCCACATCACAGACACGGACCTCCACATCACAGACACAGACCTCCACATCATCTCTTTTATTATCTTCTACATCATTTTCTAGTATGTTCTATAGTTCCACATGACCCTATCTCTTGTTTAGCACCCCTGAATCCTAATATAGTATCTCCTTCACATTTGGACAACCCTGCTCCATATTAATCACATGGTCTGAATGTTTTTAAACCTCCATGTATTCGTAGCTAGTTCCCTAGTTTGAATATCAATTTAGTCTCCTCCTTGTTACCTCTGTTCTCACTCTGCAACTCAGCTCTGACAACTCCACAAATACAAGGACAAGACGACACAAGAGGGTGCAAGACATAAGAAGCCAAGTCCTCTTGACTCCATACCCAGTTTGACTTCAACAGCTCGACCACTCCAGAACACCTCTGGATAAGACTTCTTTGACTCCAGACTTAACACCAAACCCAAACCCACTTTATCCCTCCCCTGCTGGAAGTGACCCAAAACCTGTCAGCCCTATGAAGCTGGAGACCTGTTACACCTAGGTGTTTCCCTTATCCCCTTTACATTTGAGGGATTCACTAGGGAATGGGGTCACAACACCATAGGAGAATGTGGAGAGATAGCACTGACAGGGATATAGCAACTTTTCTGCAGTAGTCAGAGATTTGGTGGAACCCTGGTAATTGCACTAGTAATTACACTAAAGAAAAAGAAATAATAAGAAAATCAATATAAAATAGTAATTATATGATGGCTAGCTCACCACCTCAGTTATGGTTCACACTGAGGAGGGAGTGTATACATGGGCAGTGTCTCACCCACATATACTCATAAACTGGCCCTTTGGCACCCTTTGGGTGCTCATTATGTCAGCGAGGTAGGTGCCAAACCTCAGTTACATAATCCAAAGTCTGGGCAGTTAAGTCATCAGATTATTGGGTCACACGCATAGCCTCAAAGTGGAGGCACAAGTGAGTGGCGCACAATAGTGTACAGAAAGAAATAAACAGAACTCATGAACACACACACGTAAAAATTCTGAAAAATTCTGAAAAATATTTGAACATATGTTGAACTGTTCTGTCTGGTTGTTTGAGCAAAAATGGTATATATTATGGTTGGAGCTCTCAAAGGTGGTATAGTGCATATATGCACCCTACAAGCACTGTTCAAGAGATGCAGCAATATTGGCCCCACCTACTCTTTCAGACTCCCACTGTACCCTGGAGTGGTGATCGAGCCTGACCAAACCTCCACCCTCTCTTCATTTTGGGGAGTCCTGAAATGGTATCTTGGGGAATGTTTCCATTGAATCCACCCTCCAAAACCCATTTGAGCCAAAACTTCTGGAAGGGGTGGTAGTTCATTCTCAAAGGCCACACTGAGACATCATGCATTGAGAGGGGGGTGATGTCAGGGTTTGGTTGATAATTTTCCTATTTGCATTTGCATCTTAATTATGTAATAAATGCCAGAGTAGGACATAGGGTTGTGACTGGTGTGATGGTGACTCCTCAGCTTAATCTCTGAGGATTACCGCTACATCAGGTAGGCTTTCTGTGTATTTGTTGCTAGTAAACTGTGTATAAACTGAGGATTACCGCTACACCAGGTGGATTATCCCTTATCAGCTCATAACTATTGGAGTATTTTGTTGTTGTGACCTTGTCAATAGCATCTCCCTCACACTGTGTATAATTATTCTTAACAATTCTAAGTTGTTGCACTATATACACAGGGAAGGGGGCCTCACTTAGCAAGGGGGAAATCCTAAGAGTAAAACCTAGGAATCCTTTTCTAGTAAGCTATTGTCAAAGTATTATCTACCAAACCTTAGTTCACTCAGTCATACCAACCAAAGTTCCTGCATACCATATAACAAGTTACAGACTTACAAGTCACACAAGTACATTCAGCTTAGTACATTCAGCTTGGTATATTCCATTTCATTCTGTTCCCTTTTAATCATTCACTTTGCTTTGGTACCCCTTGGTACATATATGGGCATGTATGCCTGCCTCCTTTCATTCATTCCATTCATTTGATCCACATTTCTTACATTTTGGTTTCCATGCCTTATGCAATGTTGTTGCATACCTTATGGCAACTCTGTTTTCTATATAAGTAATTAGTTCCATGTATGTATTCTCCATTCAGATTATTGACTAAGTTAGGCATATGCTATCAGTCCCTAAGTCTGTTGTCCAATTGTTTGGTACTGATGATCTTGGGAGCCTACCAAACTTCTGTCCAAAATCCAGTGGCACAGGCAGGTAGATAGGTGCAAGGCAAGTATGTTGAAGTCAACACCACATCCACCTCGGCTCATTGGACTGAGCCAAACACCCGAACCAAGGGCATGTGTGCACACACTTAACAGCTATGTAACCTATATACCCTTTGCCTACTCCCTACTTCCTTAACATACCTTACCCCTTGATTGGGCCTGACGGTTTGCAGACCCCACAATCTATATCCAGCATTGTGGTACTCAGGCCAGTGCTGCATACCTGGACCAAGGCATCATCTCTTTACTTCTCACTTGTGGGTATGGCACAGCTCAGTATATGTTAGTATGGGTGAATTGGTTCAGGATCAGTTCAGGGTTTGAAATGAGGTGGTCCCCTGACATCACCCCCCCTTCTAGAGTACTACATCCTCTAAGCATGGGATATGAGTGATTCAAAGGCCATTCACCAGATTCTCCATGGTGCTCCTGGATGTGAGTGGTAGAACCCCTGTACCTTGGCTGGTGCTGCCATGTCCTCCTCTAGCACCCAAGTGTTCTCCTCATAACTAAACCCCTCCCACTTTACCAGGAAGTGGAGTCAACCCTGCATCAACTGACTGTCCAACACCCTTTCCACAATGTAATGCTCCTCTCCATCCACCAACTTGGGGGGTGGAGGTGGCTCAGCCCTTCAGCCTGGTATCAGGTCCTCAGTGGCAAGGATGAGTTTGACCACATTGAAAACTGGATGAAGTCAAGACATGGAAGAGGGGGAGTTGGAGCTAGTAAGAGTGTTTCCCTACTCAGCTCTTGATGACATATGGCCTGAGATAGCAGTGTCCAAGTTTTTGGGAGGGTCACATTGTACAAATATCTGAGCTATCTAGAAAGACTTGGTCACCTATGTGATACTTGGGGGCAGGTGTTTGGTGCTGGTTGTAGTACCAAGCCATGTCATCTTTCACCTTTGCCAGTGCAGATTTTGCCTCCTCTAGTGACTTCTCCTTTCTGTCTTTGAACTTGTTCACCATCTTGGTTTGGGACTCAGGATCTCAGGGCTCAAAGCCCATGTGCAGGTGTCTGCCAGTGTCTAACATTAATGGGGTCTGTTGGGTGGCTGAGTGTACATAATTGTTGTATTGAAACTCAGCTAGTGGTAAGTGGTCATCCCAATCATCCTGTCACTTGTTAACAAGTAAGCAAAGGTACTGCTCTAGTTCTTGATGGTCATGTTTGTGGGGAGGAAATGTGCCCTCTTACTGACCAAGTCCACTATGTTCATCACTGCATCATGGCCATGGGCTTCAGGGAGTTTGACTAAAAAGTCTATGCTGATTGTGTCCCACCAATATTTGGGGATCAGGAGTGGTTCAAGTTCCCCATTGGTGGCTTGGCTGCCTTCAGGCCTTGGTTTGGGAGGTTACAAGTCTTCACATATTGTCCCACATACTGAGACATCTGTTGCCACCAGTAGTTCCAGGACACAAGTTTGACCTTCCAGCATGTCTGTCAGAGTATGATTTACTGAGTCTCAGTTCACTCGGTCATACCAACCAAAGTCCTCATGTACTATATAACAAGTCACAGACTTACAAGTCATACAAGTATGTTTGGTTCAGTTTATTAATTACATTCCCTCATATTTGTTAGATCCTAGGTTCCCTCCGACACATCTCCACCCTTAGCACCCATTTATCATTCATTTCCATGCTCCTCCAGATTGATCTCAGCCCTCTGGACAGATCTCTATCCTCTGTTGTACTCCATGCCACGGACAACCTCCACGTGACCTCTGCACACTCCATACTCCATCTCCATCATTTCCCTCACATAATCAATCCAATACATGGACTTCCACATCACTCTTTCTATTACCTTCCATGTCATCTTCTAGTATGTTCTATAGTTCCACATGACCCCATCCCTTGTTTAGCATCCCTGCATCCTAGTATAGTAACTCCTCTGCATTCGGACAACCCTGCTCCATATTAATCCCACACTCCAAATGTATTTAAACCTCCATGTATTCATAGCTAGCTCCCTAGTTCAAATATTGTTCTAGTCTTACTTCACTACCTCCATTCTCACTCCGCAACTCTGCTCCGCAACTCCATAAATCCAGGGACAAGATGATGCAAGAGGGTGCAACACATAAGTTGAAGCCAGGTCCTCTCGACTCCATACCCTGGCTTGAATCAGCAGTTTGATCACTCTGGACATCCCAGACAAGACATCTCTGACTCCAGACTTAACATCTTATGTCCATAGTACAAGTAAAATATTCGTAGAAAGATGGGGGATGTAGCTAGGAATGTGATTTTTTTGTGATGGGTTTGTATAATTATTATCTTTAATGTCCCATACATATAACTGGTCTTTTTATACTACTTTTAGTCTTTATCTAGTTTTTATGTGGTTTTAACTATGTATCTATCTTTCAATAGCATCCTTATTCCTTAGTATATAACAAGTAATAGACTAATAGAGGGTACAGTAAAGTTTGGAGGTGGATCTGTGATGGTGGGGCTTCTGAGGTGTCTGTACACTGTCTGTGAAGTGATAGGTTTGTTGATGATATTTTGGAGTGCTTTGATCACTTTTACCACTGTTTCTGTCTTCCCAGAGGTAATAAGCTTAACTTTATGGCAGATATTAGCTGGGGAGAGTTTAATAGGACAATCACCAGAAGACTTGGGGAGGTCAGAGAAATGTCTAGAATAAATTGTTGACATGGTACCATTGCTGACACCAGTAGAGGATGATATCTGACAAGTAGTTTGACTAGAATTAAGTCTAGAAATGACTATGTTAAGTTTATCAATAGAGAGAGATCTCATGGAATAGTGTGGTTGAAGTTCTGGAATTGTTGATGCTTGTTTGTACCATTTGAACTCTTTATATATGTCATATGATTTATAGTCATGTGATATGAGCCAATACCTCATTAAAAGCCTCCAATTTTAGCTTTTTTCACTCATTAACTGTCAGCAACAAAACCATTCAATGAGACCTGGGATATGAAATATTCATATCTCAGGGGGTTCCATATAGATTTGCTAGATTTTTGGTCTACAAGATAGCTAGGATCCAGAGCATATGTCATAATATTTTGATCATTTTAAAAATTGAATTGAATTTCCTATTAGATACACAATCCAAATCTTCCAAATATGTAAACAGTCTTGTTGCTTACTGTAGAAGAGAACATGGGGGCTTAACCTGATTTCTAACTGAAGCATGTACATTATGGAAGTATTAAACAGGAATGGGGATAAAAGACTGGAATAAGAAGTGAAACAAAGAAATGCAACCATGGATCACCTGAGCTGAGGACTGAACATGTGTAATTTAGGTCCTTTTTTTTGATTGTTCACAACTTTGGTTGGGATGACTGAAGTGAACCAAAGTTCAGTTGGGATATACCATAACAGTTAACTTCCTTACTCATGATTTATTTCCTCATTCAGTATTTCCCATTGAACTTTGCAACAATACTTGTAACATACTCACTATTTTCTGACTCACCCATGTTTCATCCTCCCCTTGTTTTAATTCCCATTCTGGGAATCCCTTTGTTATTTGATTTGAAATTGAGATGATTATTTAAAATACTAATCTAGTATATAATGTATATGTAAATTAGTAGCTCAGTATTCAGAAAATCAACTGAGATCTCTCCTGTATGTTCTGTAAACCTCACCCTTTGAAATTAGGGATACAATGGAATCTGGACAACACAGCACATAAGCTGAAGCCAAGCCCTACTCTGAACCTCACCAAAGACCAAGCTTACACAAGAACCTCACTCTCCCACAATCATAACAATATCATTGTCCATTGTGGTCCCAGGAGAAATTTGTCACTAAAAGCTGTCTGTGTATATGTCATTCATATTTGTAATCTTACATCACGCCTTTTGGGGGAATGTCAGTTCAGCTTATGGGATATGTCATGCAAATAGCTGTAATTAGTTGGTACACTTGGATGTTTTAATATTTGTTTTAATGAAATAGGACAACAAGCTTCAATATATACTTCATTTGACATGCTCATGGAAACTGATGACGAAGAACGCACAGTCTATCATTTGTGTAGGTTACATTGGTCAACTTATAATGAAATTTCCATTTGGCTCTGATACTGATCAACATTTGTGCTCATTTCTTGTGCAGTTTTTTTCAACATGGCAAATGATGCAATCATCCAAGTGTCAATTACTAACAATCTGATGCATACTTAGTTGGATCCTACATCATTTCACGAGCTAGCGATATGCATAACAAGCACATGAAACACACGAAGTCAACGTTTTGAGCATAAGGTGGCATCAAGTATGTTGTAATGCATTACCGCGCGCATAGCAAGATACAAGGAAGCGGGAAGCGGGAATATAGGATATATATAGGAGGGTTTCCAAGTCCTTGAAGAAATGGCTATATTGCGAATGCATGAAGAAAATCAAGTGGAGAAATATTGCAAGGGTAGTGAGTCATGCACAATATGATTAGATCAAGAGCATCCGTTGCAATAGCGAATGGAAACAAAGGAATAACAAACATGCAAATTTTGCCAAGTATATTCATCGCACTGGTCGTGACGGAAAATCATGCTAAGATGTTTGGGCCAGGATATTTGTTCCTGACTGACATTTCTGGCTGTCCAGTCAACGGATTCAGGACGTCATAGGAGGGCCGCCTATCCATGCCCAGCGCTGCAGCTGGTCCGGGACTGATAGTGCGGCCTGGAGCAGGGGAGCCTCGTATCCCAGTGTCATAGGCTGGCCCAAGGGCAGGACTGGCGCGGCCGGGTGCAGGTGACCCACGACCTGCCATGTCGTAAGCTATGCCAGGACCTGGGCTCCTGCTCCGTGAACTAGACGGGTAGGTGTTCATAGGGATATTCTCGTGACCTTCCACTGAGCCATCATGGAACGTTTGTGGGATAGGTCCCCTGTATGGATCATAGAACCCGGCAGTAGAAGAGGCGGACGGGTCATCACGATAGGGCTGGTTCGGGTTAAACTGCGGAAGTGGCGGTACGGCGTATGGATCCGAGTTGTCAAACGTCGAAGGGTTTCGTGACGGTGGGTTGGAAGAGTACAGATTCGAGACCTGAGGTGATAGACCATCGTTACCCACATCGGTATGTTCTTGGTTGAGTTCAGGCCACTTGATAGCTTCTGAGGAAGATATTGTACTGTTGTATTTAGGGAGAAGTAGGAGACTTACCGTCGGGGTCGTCGAGGTCAGAGAACCGTTTTCGCGTAAGCTTCCAGACAATGAATGCAACAATGGCAAGGGCAGCAACACCTCCTGCCACAGACAGCCCAATGATGGTGCCAGTGTGGGTGGAAGAGGAGGAGGAGTCTTGGGAAGAACTTGTAGATGATGGAGTGTCGGACGACGACTGGGCTGACATCAAACTTGTGAAAGTCACGGTGACCAGGGAACCCTGAGCGTCTGTGGATGTGCTTGCAGAAACCGTCTCTTGGAGACTAGGCGAGGAAGCAGAGAGGGGAGACGAAGCCGAGCCGGTTCTTGATGTAGGCGCAGTTGTGGACGCGGAGGACGTTGTTGCTGCTGCTGTTGTTGTGGATCCGATTGACGTCGATACAGTTGTCGCCGCTGACGTGGAAGTGGGGATGCTCGATGATGACGACGTCGACTTTGCTGAGTTTGACGTCGTGGTTAGTGGGGTGGTGGAAGCTGAAGTTTGCGCGACAGTGGTCTGTGCTGAGGTCGTCGCTGCTGTCGTGCCAACTCCAGGAGCTGGGAGTTGCCTGACATGGAAAGGGTCGGATGCTATGACAGACATGATCATGAGAAACGAGTGAGCGATGGTGTACTTGTGCATGGCTGGTGGTCGTGAAGGTAAGAGGTAAGTGGCCGTACGTATGTAGGGACGACCAAATATTAGCTTCCGCACCACGCGGCGCAAATTATAACTGGCCTCAGTTCCTTTTGTCCGGAAATTCCTCAGAAAGGTTTTGACTACAGATTTCGACAAATTGATAGAGCATCTTATATGCCGTTATTCCCGATCTGCCAACCACAATATCATTGTTACGGATAATACTGATATTCATATTCCCGAGTAGCATCACATCTTTGGCGCTCCACCCATGTGCAAGCGTAAGGCCGAAGGCCTAAGTGGCCAGAGAAAGCGTGCGGTTAGTAACTTGGTTCAATATTGTCGTCTGTCTTAGGTTGATTTTCTGCAGAACTACATCCCACCTCGAAACAATTTTGATGGGCCGGGAGTGTGGGCAACCTGTGACAAAGGCCGAGAAAAGAATGCGATCGGAGAGTTGTATGACCTGTTTGAGGCGGTGCGTCGCCACTCCCGCCCTCGCCGGTGTATTTGACAACTTTCGCCAATAGATAGCAGAAGAACTCTGGCCTCAATCCCAAGGTCTGGATGACGACAGTAACGTTGTGGATGATGATCCTCAGCACCAAGTCTTGAGAGAGATCGAGGGGCTCAAGCGACCGAGATTGGAGAAGAGGTTTGGTGCGACAGAGCAGGTCTTATTATTTCAATTTGCTGACCCCAGATGGTGGAAATAGCCAGCTGTCAGACAAGAACCCCTTGTGGTATGCCTGATTCCCATAGTTCTTCCCACACTGACCGACTTACGTGGAAGTTGTGTTTATATCCTGCAAACTGCCTGTTGATCCTGTGAAGCTTGTACTCCACCATCTCGAGAACGTCGAACGCACGGGTGTCACAAGAACTAAGTCTGCCCATCTCCGTTTTCTTTCACCACGACTCTAATAGTTAGTGTAACACCAGACACGTCCTTCGACTTGTCCCCGTATCTGCCTCCTGTGTTGCCAGCATGCCCGAGATTCTTGTGCTCGGTCAAAAACTCATTCCGTCAGGATTTGCATCGCTTCCCGAGAAACCAGACGGCTCGCGAAAATACCGCGTAAGCAGCAAACATACCCTCCCATGACCCCCCATACCAATCTATCTTACATCAGTACAAGCTTGAACTGACAATTCGATACCACGAAAAGATCAAGAAGCCGGAATTAATCCCATTACTTGCAAACTGCGTACCATCTGATGCTGAATATATCGTGGACTTAGGACACCCAGAAGTCGTGATATTCGTGCAGGTCTTGAAAGTGAGTTGTCGTATTGCAATCTCTCGACCACATCTCATACTTTTTAGACCGTGTGCGGTATAAGTGTGGTGCAGCATTACGAAAGATTCAAGCGGTTCAACGTCGTGCAAGTCGGAGAACTAGCAAGACGTGCCAAAGACGTGTCAACTTGAAAAAGTCGCTTCTGATGAGCCAAATGCATCGAATGATTCATATACAAGGGGCCGCCCGTTGACTACTCAAAACACAGTGTAACTGTGTTATCTATTGGAAACATAGCCGCATCGATATGAAGGTTTTAAGTTTTGGCCCCGACCGTGTAACGTAACTCTACATCGGAATAGATTTTCTTTTACCTTGTAAGAATAAATTAGTCACGCAATAAAGGTACTTATTCTCTACGCAATTGTTATGTAGTATGCCATGGTGACCATTTCTGATTTCACGTTCATCATATTAAATAAAGACCTTCAACTGAGGGCATACAGTACTTGCATCACTTTTTCGACTCCTCCGTGTTTGTAGTAGTTTATGGGCCACGGGATGGCCAAATAGGTCAAATATACTCCTATTCTTCTTTTTTCTAATCTTAGGACTTTGTTTCAATTTTTGGCCCGATCACAAATCATTTAATTCGCTCCAGCGACTCAGAATTGCCTCCGCTTGCCACTTTATAATCTTGCCTCATCCCCAAAAGGCCCCCGCACAAGGTAAAGCAAAGTGGCAGTCCGGCCAGCCCACGGTTACCCATATCGAGGAAGAAATTTCTGAGTACAGGTCTGTGCATAATAATTCAGACAATGAAGAAATCTGGCCAGATGAGGATGGAGACCCAGAAGATCAAGAAGGCTCACTGGAATACATTGTATCATTGCAAAGGCTTTATTCTGTCTTTTTTCCATCACATTTGAAGCAGTAACATGGTTAGTAGTTGTTTCTATATTTCACCTCAAAATATTTTGAGATGCAAATACAAAAGCAAGGTACCCACTAGGTCACTGCACCATACACTTTAGCCCAAAACGAGAAGGTGGAGCAGCCCCATCAAACTCTTTTCAATATAGCTCAGGCTATAATGTCAGAAAATAATTTCCTACTAAGATTATAGGGGGAATGTATTCTAACCATGGCAAACCTCAAAGATTGGATACTAACACATACTGTCAAGGTTTGACTGGTTTCTTCCTATTTACATCTCCACCTTCTATGTCCCCCTAATTATGTTATAAGCACCAGAGTAGGGCATAGTGTGACTGGCATAATGGTTACCCTTCAGTTTGATCTCTGAGGATTACTACTACACCAGGTGGGCTTTCTATGTATTTATCACTAGTAAACCTTGTATAAACTAAGGATTACTGCTTCACCAGTGAGGGTGATGCTATTGAAAAGGTCACAACAACAAGATACTCCAATATTTATAATCTAATTCTGAATGTGGAAGAGATACTACATTAGGGTGCAGGGGTGCTAAATGAGGGATGGGGTCATGTGGAACTATAGAACATACTAGAAAATGATGTAGAAGATAATAGAAGGGATGATGTGGAGGTCTCTGTGTGTGATATGGAGATCCATGTGTTGGATTGGTGACATAGTGAGGGTGACAGGGACAGAGTATGGAGTGTACGAAGGTCACATGGAGGGTGGTCCATGGTGTGGAGTGTGATGGAGTAATGAGATCAATCTGGAGGGGCACAGAGATTGATGATTAAGGGTGCTAAGGGCAGAGATTTGTTGGAGGTGATCTGGGATCTAACAGTACCTCCTCATTAAGGCTGAGCCTTGAGGCCTATGGTGATTAAGACAGAAATTGCTGTGGGAAAGGAGGTTAGTGCTGGACTGGAGAAGGTATATAAGGACATAGCATTTCTGTGTTCATTCAAGTATGCTTATCACTCAGACCAAACAGTACCAAATGAGCAACTTAGAAGATATCATGGCACAGATCCATGGCCTCATGGAGCAGTACAATGCAGGGAAGGCAGAGAAGGAGGTGGAGGCAGAGCATCAGAGGAAGGTGGAGGTGGAGTAGAAAGAGTGGGAGGATGTGGAGCAGAGGGAGCAAGAAGATGTGGAGTGAAAGGAGTGCCTTTGTTAAGTGCGTGCACACACACTCTTGTTTCGGGTGGTTCGGCTCAGTCCAATGAGCCGAGGTTCGGACGTGGCATCAGCTTCAACATTCTTGTGTTGCGCCAATCCTCCTTCCCATGCCACTGGATTTTGGACTGACGTTTGGTAGAGGTCTGAGATGCTCGGTACTGGACAGTTGGATTACTAACTTAAGTGCTGGTAGTGTATGTCTAACTTAGTCGATTATCTGCATGGAGAATACATACAGATAATGGGTAGCTTATATAGGAAAAGAGAAACATTTAAGATATGCAACAGGGTTGTATAAAACATGGAAACTAGAATGAAGATATGTGGAGCTAAAGTACTAGAAAGAATGAAGGCGGGCATACATGCCCGTACATGAACCAAGGTAAGAGAAGCGAAGTGGATGAAAGAAAAGAAGAAATGGAGTGAAGGGGAATGCAACTGAGCCAAGCCGAGCATGATCCTGAGACTTGTAAGTCTAGGACTTATTGTTTAGTATGGAAGGACCTTGGTTGTCATAACCAAGTGAGCTGAGGCTTGGTTGATTGTACTTTGACAGTACCTCCCTCTTATTGGCTGAGCCCATAAAGCTGGTAAGTGGAGTTTGAACCTATTAAGGTTTCAAACACCTATTTGACATAACAGATCGTTGGGGGCTAATTCTCTTGATGTGTCTTCTTCCACCAACCACCATCACCCACACTATCATTCCGCCCCACATCCCACTATTCCTCCCGATGGGGTACGACACTGATGAAGAGTTGTGCCAGTGCAAAGAATGCTGCATAAAATGGCAGTGGGATCGCGACGAAAAACTTTGCAAGGAACACAAAGAAGCTGAGCGATGGGAGCAGGAAGAGGCTGAGGAGCAGGTGAAGAAGCAGAAGGAGGCTGAGGAGCAGGTGAAGAAGCAGAAGGAGGCTGAGGAGCAGGTGAAGAAGCAGAAGGAGGCTGAGGAGCAGGTGAAGAAGCAGAAGGAGAGGGAGCAGTAGGCGAGGAAGGAGCGGGAAGAGTGGGAAGAGCGTGAGCGAGCTGAGAAGGCTCAGAAAATGGCCACAATCGATCCACCAGCCAAGGCTGCAGATGAGGCGGCCAAAGTACCAGCAGCGGGGGCTGCTTTAACAACCCCAGAAACTCCAATAGCAACACCGGCTGATCCAGCCAAAGCGAGCTGCAGTGTTCATGCACAGAAGGTGCATGAGACATTGAAGAGGGTAGTCCCGAGGCGGGTGAAGAACACCAAGGCAGAATCTAGTAAGGGTGCAGGGGCAGCGAGGGTGCCCAAGGTGCGTAACCGAAGTAAAAACTTGGTTGGTTTGGACTTATGTTTTTTTATTTTATTTTATTTTTAGGGTAAAGCAAAGGTGGCCAAGCCTCAGGAGACTACCGAGGGGCTGTGTGAGGCCTGCGAGAGGCGAGAGGGGGAGTGCATGGGGTTGGGGACAGGTGCGACCTGTGCCTAATGCAAGGCAAGGAAGGTCCACTGTTTGCTGGCAGACAGTAAGAAGAGGAGTCGTCCAATCCTCTCAGACACGGATGATGAGGAGAAGCGGCCGAAGGTAAAGTGGCTGAAAGCAGGGGTGAAGCCCGGTGCAGGCAGGCTGTTGGTCGAGGTACCTGAGAAGGGGCCCTCGTTCCTCGGCCAGTTGGTCTTTTGCGTGGAGACAATCACACACCTATATGAGAGGCAAGTGGAGGCTAGCGAAAGGCAGGCCAAGGTGGCCGAGCCACAGGTGTCAGCCCTGGAGTTGGTGGCCAGGTCGGTCGACCAAATGGCCTTGCTCCAGTGGCATGAGTTTGGTTTGGTTTGGGGTGGTAATGAGGAGGATTTGGGTGATGAAGATGGGGATGGAGAGGATGATGAGACAATGGAGTAGATAGAATATAGGATAGAAAAATGTATAAGAACTTTGGAAGTGTGTAATTTTTAAGCGAACCGAACTGAAAGTGAAGTGAAAAAGAAACAGTAAGAGAACTAAGAGAAAGTCTGTCAAAGTACAATCAACCCCGAGCCTCAGTTCGCTTGGTCTCAACGACCGAGGTCCGTTACTTACAAGTCTTAAAGATCATGTTCGGCTCGGTTTGGTTATATTCTACTTTACTCCATTCTATCCTTTTCGCTCACTTTGCTTTGCTTCGGTACCCTTCGGTACATGTACGGGCATGTATGCCCACCTCCATTCTTTCTAGTACTTTTGCTCCACATATCTTCATCCTAATTTCCATGTCTAATGCAACCCTGTTGCATACCTTAATCGTTTCTCTTTTCCTATATAAGTTACCTATTATCTGTATGTATTCTTCATTCAGATAATCAACTTAGTTAGACATACATCCTCTAGTTCTTAAGTCCCCTCATCCACTGCTTGGTTCTGACATCCTTGGTCACTAACAGAGCCCTGCCCGAAATATAGTGGCTCGGCGGATAGATCGGCGCAATGCACGAACGTTGAAGCCAATGCCACATCAGCCTTCGGCTCATTGGACCAAGCCAAACCACCCAAACCAAGGGCGTGTTGTGCATGCACTTAACAAAGTCTGAAAAAAGACAAGTGAGATGGGCTGAGGCTCAGGTAGGTCTCGGCTCAGGTGAGTGTGACTTGGTAAGAAGAATGAAAAAGATTGAGAGAGATGTGGGGTATACAGAGTAGTTTAGGAAGCTTGTACATAGAATGACTATAGGTAGCTAAGAAAATTGACCATGAGTAAAACAGATAAAAGAGAAAAGACAGAATCATATCAGGGGGGCCATGGGCCTGGCTTAGCAGGGTAGGCAGAGTGAAATTCAGTGACAATCTCAGGCGCATGACCAAGTTCAGTAGTGAGCATCCAAGATGTCTCTTCATCAGTGCCTTCATAACCAGCCCAGCGGACCAGGTAAAGGAGGTTACAGGGTCTTTGGCATCGGTCTACCTTTGAATCAAGAATTTTGGCTATCTCGTACTCAATTTTGCCGTCAATTTAGACAGGCAGAGGGGGATCCTGAACTCGGTTTGGTATAATGTTAGGAGTAGCAGGTTTGAGAATTGAGACATGGAAGACCAGGTGTACTGCCTGCATGTTGTCAGGCAGCCGAAGAATGTAAGAATGACTACTGGCTTTGGCTATGACTTCGAAGGGGCTGAGATATTTTTCGGCGAGCTTCTTTGTCAGCTGAGTAGTTCAGAAGAATTGGGCTTTGACAAAAGCAGAGGAACCAATTGCGAATTCAGGAGTGGGGAGTTGCAGAGAATTGGCCAATGTCTGATACCGGGATTGAGCGTGACTGATTTGCTCTTTCAGGGCTTTATAAAGTTGGCCTAGGTCAACAGCAAACTCGCAAGCTTGGGAGGATGCGAGGTCTCGTTCGGGGTGAACTGTGAGGTTTGGGTGATGTCCCTTATTAGCGAAGAAGGGTGAGATGCCAGTAGTTGCATTTGGGGCATTATTGTAAGCAAATTTGGATAGTGGTAACAGTTTGGACCAGTTGTCCTGTTGATAGTTGCAGTAGACTCATAGATATTGTTCCAGGGTTTGATTTACACATTCGGTTTGACCGTTGGCTTCAGGGTGATAGCCTGAGGTGAAGTGTAAGCGCATGTCGAGGGCTTTACCAAGTGACCTGAAGAAGTGAGAAACAAATTTGCTTCCTCAGTCGCATGTTACATGACTTAGTACGCCATGCTTCAAAAAGACATGAAGCACGAACAGTTTGGCTAGTTCGGCCAAGGTAATCGTGTCAACTGTAGGAATAAAAATACTTTGTTTAGTGAGTCTGCAGACTATTACTGGAATAGAAGTGAATCCCAAGGATGGAGGGAGTTGTTCGATGAAATCCATTGAAATGGAATTCCATGGTCATTCTGGGATTGGTAGTTGCTTCAGAAAGCCGTAGGGTTTGTGTCGCTGTGATTTGGAACACATACATGTGGTGCAAGACTTGCAGAAATTGACGACCAAAGTACGGAGGCCTGGCCAAGTGTATTCTCAGCAAATGAGAGCCAACATCTTGTTTTGACTGAAATGACCCAAGAGTACATGATCATGTTTATATTGAAGTACTCGCAATCTGAGGTTGTTGGTTTCAGGTACATATATGTGGTTGTCCAGTTGAAGAAATCCATCTTCTGTTTGCATCCACCTCGGGTTGGGTTTTGGGGCTGGATTGAGATGTTGCAATGCTATGGGATCTGTGGGAAGTGTGGATAGGATGTCAGAATGAAGTGTCTCGGAGTCCATGATGATGCTTGTTTGAAGAGCCAGAATGATGAGTTGAGTCACGCAAAGTGATTCTACCAGTTGTGAGGATGTGAAGATTGGCCGAAGGTTTTGTGGGTTGATTGTTCCATAGTTGCTACCTCCCTCTTTTAGGTAGATGTCCCAATGTCTAGTTAAAGCATCGGGCTTA
This sequence comes from Gomphus bonarii, assembly GCA_003316585.1. Classification (NCBI taxonomy): domain Eukaryota; kingdom Fungi; phylum Basidiomycota; class Agaricomycetes; order Gomphales; family Gomphaceae; genus Gomphus; species Gomphus bonarii. Next base: position 9,601 of record QFEC01001458.1, on the reverse strand, counting down.
GTACCGAGCTTACTGGGATGGAACCGTATAGTGAGATTGAATTGAGATAGGTATTCGGACCAATGAGCCTGCCAATGGGTCAACACTTTAGTGGTAGAAAAATACTCAAGGTTTTTGTGGTCGGTAATGACGTCTACTGGTTTGGCCGAGCCTTCCAGATGGTGTCGCCAACATTTGAAAGCCTTGAAGATTGCTAACAACTCTTTGTCGTGTACATTGTAATTGAGCTCCGGACCTGAAAAATTTCAGGAGTGAAAGGCTACTAAATGAATTTCACCTTCAGAGTTAATGATGGAAAGAATAGCTGCGAGAGCATAATCCAAAGCATTGGTCTCCACGAATATAGTTCGGTTGGGTTCCCAATGTGTAAGGATGGGTGTTGAGGTAAAAGCAGCCTTGAGGAAGTCAAAAGACTTTTGACAGTCTTTGGTCTGAGCCCAGGGTGCGCCCTTACGAGTTAGGCAAGTGAGGGGTATGGTGATGTCCAAGTAATTGAAAATAGAACGACAATAAAAATTAGTGAAGCTGAGGAAGGACTGAACATCTTTGACTTTTCTTGGTTTGGGCCATTTGCGGATGGTTTTGAATTATTCTTCAGCCATGGTGAGTCCATCGGTTCGGAGGATATAACTGAGGAATCTGACCAAATTTTTGTGCTATTCGCATTTGCTAGCTTTAGCATATAAGCCATGTTTTCTGAGTCGTCATAATAATTCGCGGACGTGTTCTCAGTGCTGTTCAATAGTGTCAGAATAGACCAATATATCGTCAATATATGTGACCATGCAATGATCTAATAGGTCACCGAGGATGTCGTTCATAAACCTTTGAAAAGCTGCAGGTGCGTTGGACAAGCTGAAAGGCATGACCAACCATTCATATGACCTGTAGCAGGTCTTGAATGCCGTCTTCCACTCATCACCCTCGGCGATTTGGATTAAATGGAATGCATGCAGAAGATCAATTTTAGAATATATTCGAGCTTTGCGAGGAGCGTCCAAAAGGTCTGAAATGAGTGGGAGCGGGTAGCGGTCTTTCTTGGTTACTTTGTTGAGTGCCCAGAAGTCGACACATAGCCGAAGCAAGCCGTCTTTTTTACAGACGAACAGGATCGGTGCGCCATATGAAGACATAGAGGACCGGATAAATCCCATATTCAGATGTTCGTCTAAAAATGTGCGGAGAGCTTCTAGTTCTGATTTTGACAGGGAGTACAGAGGTAGATGAGGCATCTTTGCACCATCTTCCAGGGTGATCTTGAGATCGTAGGGTCAATGTGGTCCTAGAGTCTCAGCTTTTGCTTTGCTGAAAACATCCGTGAAGTCATGATATTCTTCCAGGACGTTTTCTAGGTCAACCGAGAGAGACGGAGTGGAAGGGACCTTAGCTGACTGAGCCGAAGGAGTGTCGATGGCTGAGAGGTCTAGCTGAAAAACCTGCGAACCTTCTAGCTTGCAAGCATGTGCAAATGCGGCTGCATTTACTAGGGCTATATGTGGAGCTTCCAGCTTTCGGGTGGATCCAGACTCGGGCAAGGGCGAGGCAGCGAGAGCTGGCTTGACTGAGGCCGTCAGGACATCCATAGACTCCATAGAGGTGGTTTGGAATGTAATACTGCCCAGTACCCAGTCAATCAATGGATTGTATCAGGTGAGCCAGTTGTGTCCAAGAACTACTGAAACAGATGTATCTAATGACGTGACATAAAATTCTACGGAATGTGTGTGTCCTGAGGGGAAGCAGCTAGGTATTTCTACTAGTTCGGTAACGACTGAGTTTGTACTACCATTGAATAATTTCAGAGGAATGGGAGGGATAGAACGAGTGGGTATACTATGATTTCAGATGAAAGAAGATTCTATAAAACTATGGGTGGAACCTGAATCAATCAAGCATTTGAATGGGGTATCAGAAGAATTAGGAACAGAATCGGAGGACAAGTAAACTATTAGAGAGTTCAGATTAAATAAAGCGGAAGCATTGAGCTTAACCTCACTACTAGCACCAGCCGAGTCAACACAACTCTCGGGGTGCTCAGAGGCCGAAGAGTTGCGGACTATTTTTTTGGCTTAGTCTCCTTAGCTGAACTCTTGGCTTTGGTGTCTGAGACAGTAGCCACCTTGGGGGTTGAAGGAGTAGTTGTCGCTCGTGCCTTAGTTGATTTCAGGCAGTCTGCGACTTTGTGACTGTCAGTGCCACACAAGAGACAAAGGTTATTATCGATGTGCTGCTAGCATTCCTTGGGAAGGAGCTTGCCATCCTTACCGAGCTTGTTTGCATACTCAGGCAGGTTTGGCTGGGATGTAGAATTGTCCTTGCCCTTGCCCTTAGGTTTTTTCAGGCTATCAGACCTGTCTGTGTTAGTTGACTTGGGCTTGTCTGACTTTCCTTCTTTTTTTGGCTCAGCAGGGCCCTCTCAGGCCTGCTCTGCCTTTCTCTCCCAGTATCTTACGTCGATCCGTTGAAGGACATTTTGGAGCTGGTCAAGGGTCTGAGGCTTGTTGAAGTGGACCAAGCTGTCTTTGATTTGCTTTGGTAGTGCCGTATAGGCCCTCTGAAGCAGGGCGTTGTCATTGTAGTCAATGAATGTAGCAAGTTGATAAAACTCCACAAAGAACCGGGTGGCCTTGTGGTTTTCGTGCATAGTTAATTTTTCAAGAACAATCTTGGCTCTAGCTTGTTTGTCCCAGGAACCAAAGTTGATTTGTAACTCATGGAGAAAGCCATCTAAGTTGGTGGCCCATCTTGGCTCAGTTTGGGGATCGCCGGTGAGATATGGCTCGAAACATTCCAGCAAGGTCCCTTTCAGGTAGGAGATCATGTAATTGACCTTCTGCCTATCATCAGTAAAGGAATTTGGTCGCATCCGGAAGTTCATATTGCCCATAAAAATGAAGCTTTTGAGCTTCTTCGGGTCGGCTCCATTGAACAGGTCTGGGTCCTGAGTTTGGGTGGTCTGACCATCTTGGTGTTGCTGCCATGTGGTCCTAACTGGCTCCAAGATTGCATTGAGGAGGTCCCAATTGTTTGTGAGTTGAGGGGTGCCTCTGGGAGGAGAAGCGGCCCTTGGAGGAGTAAATTGCAGAATAGGAGGATCGTCCAGTTTGGGGACCTCAGGAGGCCTGGCCAAGTTGTGTTCACTCCTTTCCTGGTTATTATCATATTTGCCATTGCCTTGTTGCTCATACAGTTCATCATTGATAACCTCTTCAATTTGAGCAGATCGTGAGGGGGAACCAAGAGAATGGAGTGAGCGGGGCAAAGCATTATGACCAAAGCAGAGAGGTGAGGTAGAGGACATTCCATGTGCTCTTCGCTGTAAGACTGTAGGGGTGAGCTGACTGTGTTCAGCTCTTGCTATAGCTCTAGTACGTGGAGGCATATTGTTTGAGTAGTAAAGACAGGAAGATGATTGGTTTAGATTATACTGTTAAGTGCATGCACACACGCTCTTGTTTTGGGTGGTTCGGCTTGGTCCAATGAGCCAAGGTTCAGATGTGGCATTGGCTTCAACATTCTTGCATTGTGCCAATCCTCCTGCCCATGCCACTGGATTTTGGGCTGACGCTCGGTAGAGGTCTGAGATGCTTGGTACTGGACAGTTGGACTACTAACTTAAGTGCTGGTAGCATATGTCTAACTTAGTTGATTATCTGAATGGAGAATACATACATGAAAGCTAGTTACTTATATAGAGATTGGGGTGCCATAAGATATGCACCAACATTGCACAAGGCATGGAAACGAGAATGTAAAGTATGGGGGTAAGAATAGTAATATATGAAAAGGCGGGGATACATGCCCATACATGTATCGAAGGATACTGAAGCGAAGCAAGCAAGTAATGAAGAATATAGTAAGGTGTGATGTACTGAACCAAGCTGAACCAAACCGAATGGTACTTGTAAGACTTGGAAGTCTGTAGCTTGTAATATGGTCGGTCGGACTTTGGTTGGTAAGACCGAGGGAACTGAGGCTCGGTAGATCGTACTTTGACAATCACCCCTGATCTGAATTATGTAATATTTTAATGGTTGCATAGCCCTGATCAGATTCTTTCTTTGATGCACCAACACTTTTTTCATATATGTTTTACATTCAAAGCTATTCAATGAATAGTCCAAAAGCACCAAACATTGACTTAGTTTTGTGAGTCACTGTATCATGCATATGGATCAAAGAACTCCATCCCCAGCTCCTTCTGCGAACCATGCAGCTCCCTGAATAAATCATCTGGGACCAATACTCCCCCCCCTTGTTCACCTTCTCTGCCTCTGCCTCTGGATTATTTTCTGCCCCCATCCCAGACTCCTGTTGCAAGTTCCCCTCCTCACGATCATTCATCTGCTTCAACCCCACGGCTATCTGGGTCACACTCACTGCCACCGTCCACATCAATGGACCCATCTCCAGTTCCAGAGCCTCCTGCCCTGGGAGTCTCCTCTAAGTCCCCAGCTGCTAATGACCCTTCTGGGTCTGCAGCTACCTCCAGCCACAGAACACACTTTATCTTCCACTCCACACAGTGGAAGCAGGATGTGCCCTTCCCCACAGAGGGCCACTCACACTCATCTCCATGCCTCTAGCAGCCTTTGCAAACTGCCCAGACCTCCAGCTCCACCACCTGGTACACGTCAGCATCATTCAGGATGTATGACAGATGGGTGGCCTCAAAAGGTCTGAGACCCACCTGCCAACCTGCTTCCCATGCATCCCTTGCCTGCTGACTCAGCCAGGCAGTATGGGCATTGTGTATTGTCAACACCTCCTGTTTTCTCCATCATTTGTCATTGTCAAGGATGATTTGCTCCTGGCATTTTTTCCACTCTGCCTCCTTAGCCTTGTGGAGTTCACACACATGGAGCTCAACTGGAGATAAGACCTCCATGATCATTGGCTCTCTGGCCAGATAATCTTCCACTACCCCCTTGGCCACCTCATGGGCTGCCTTCTCATCCACCACCTTTTTTTCAAGGCCTAGTCTTTCCTCCTCCTCCTTGTGCTCTTTCTCAAGGCTGTCAAAGTACAATCAACCAAGCCTTGGCTCACTTGGTCGTGATGACCAAGGTCCTTCCATACTAAACAATAAGTCCTAGACTTACAAGTCTCAGGATCATGCTCGGCTCAGCTCGGTTACATTCCCCTTCACTCCATTTCTTCTTTTCTTTTATCCACTTCGCTTCTCTTACCTTGGTTCATGTACGGACATGTATGCCTGCCTTCATTCTTTCTAGTACTTTTGCTCCACATATCTTCATTCTAGTTTCCATTTTTTATGCAACCCTGTTGCATATCTTAAATGTTTCTCTTTTCCTATATAAGCTACCCATTATCTGTATGTATTCTCCATTCAGATAATCGACTTAGTTAGACATATGTCCTCTAGTTCCTAAGTCCCTTCGTCCATCGCTCAGTTCCGACAACCTTGGCACCAACCAAGCCCTGTCTGAAATATAGTGGCTCGGCGGATAGATAGGCACAACACACGAATGTTGAAACCAATGCCACATCAGTCTTCAGCTCATTGGACCGAGCTGAACCACCTGAACCAAGGGTGTGTTGTGCATGCACTTAACAATCTCCCCAATGGATGCATGTGATGAGGCAGTTGAACCTGACCAGGTACTTGGTGACTTGTTGATTGTCATGCATGTGGAAGGTTTCAAGGTCAGATTCTGCTTTGCCAATGGGGTTGTGTGGTCTGAAATTGTCTTTCAACTCAGACACAAATTCTGAATGATCATCTATCCACTGTTATTAAATATCCAGTTTTACATTTTATATACAATACATAGAAGAAAAGTGAAAAAACAAATAGTTAAAAAGAACACTGACTCCCCTACCCAGTATATGGACCCAGAATCCAAGTAGACACTTATACCAACAGTCCCCAAAAGAAACTAAACCGATAGCTTTATTTCTCATAGCTACAGAACATTTTAGATACTATGCGGGCACAGTACTTTGGTTCTGGGGCAGGGAAGCACCCAGGCGGCTAAAGGATAGAAGGAGTGGAAAGGACTCACAGGGTCAACCATGGAATGAGCAGACAGCGATCACAGCAGAAATAAGAGGTGGAAGGTATAGAAATGATATATAAGACGACTGGAGGAGTCAAGGGTTGAGACAGGAGTGGAAGGGGTGCATACATGCAACTATGGGCATCGGCTGGTGTATTGGAACCAATAGAAGCACCCTGGACTCAATGGAACAATTGTAACAATAAGACCACATACCAAAGAGAAGCCTCAAGTATTTTCAGAGGTTACCGATCAGAAACGGGGAGCAAAATATGTGACACAGTGATACATATAGCACAGGACCTCAACGCATCTATCCCAAAGGAGCCTTATTTCTTTCTTTCATTCATAATGCATTAGAATTGCAACTTTATATAAGAACTAGCTTAGGACATAGTAGATAAAGCAGTTCTTCTTTCCCTCTAAGCAATAATCACTCCTTGACTTCACCGGCGCTTTGCTTACATCAAAATCACATTTCCCACTGAAGGCTTGTTGTTTGAGACCTGAATTAATTCAGAGAAGTCATCAGTTACTATCAGAAGTGTCTCACAGAGTTTAGAGCACACAGGATCAATAACACATTAGTTATTGAATTTTCACTTTCACACAGATACCAGAGCCAGCCTCCTGGTACAGGTGCTAAAGGGCTGTATAGACCACAGGAGATATCCAGACCGTTACACAGCTGCCACACAGCATATATCATTAGATTAGAATCACACCCAATCCCAAAAGGATCATTCTTCAGTTAGAAACCATCCCACATCCCAGAAACACTCTTAATTACATTGTCTTCACAGGTGCTTCGTCTACATCAAAATCATGATTCCCACCGAAGGCTCATCATTTGAGACCTGAATTAAATCAGAGAAGTTCTCAGTTGCTATCAGAAGTGTCTCACAACGTTTTGAGCACACAGGTTCCATAATCAATTTGTTATTGATTTTACATTCCTCACAGATCTCAGAGCCGACCTCTTGGTACAGGTGCTAAAGGGCCATATTCACCAGTACAAGTCATTAGACAGTTACACAGAGATATCACAGCATACATTCCCAGACAAACATCCCACTTGATTCCCCAATTATCATTCTTAGTTAGAAACCATCCACTGCCCCCAGACAACTCTTGATTACATTAGTGAGCCCAAAGAACATCACCAGTGGTTCAAACAGTCCTCGGTTCATTCAGAATGCAGCCTTCCACTTGTTGCCCCCCTTAATTCAGAGGTTGCTGTAACTCCGTCAAATATCCAGCTTTGTGAAGTACTTAGCTCCCTTGAGTTGGTTAATCAGTTCAGGTATAAGGGGGAGTGGGTACTGATTCTTTATGGTCATGGCATTCAAGCATCAGTAGTCCTGCACAAGCTGAAGTGAGCCATCCTTCTTTTTGATGAAGAATACCAGGGAGGCCATCGGGGACTTAGATGGCTGAATACATCTTGTGTTGAGGTTCTCCTGGACAAAGTTGTTGAGCTGAGCTTGTTCCGACAGGGACATATGGTACACCTTGCAGTTGGCTGGGTGTGAGCCTGGTTCTAGCTCAATGGCATGATCCCAGATCCTTCATTTGGGGAGTTCATCAAAATATTCCTTGGTAAACATACTTTCAAACTCCTGGAGGTAGTCCAGGATCTTGGTCTCAGCTTGGACATTCTTGTAGTGTGCTGCTGCCAATCTCTGTGAGGTCATCTGCATGGCTTGGATGTATTCAGGTTCAAATAGCAGCATCACATACATCAGTCTGTCTCCTTCCTCTAATTTATCCCAAGGGCCCCCTGGCCCGGCGTCTCCCTCCTCCTCATCTGCCTCCCACTTATCCTCTTCCTCAGGTAGCTTTGGGGATGGGCCAGCTTGGCATGTCCAGATTTGTTGCTCAGTTTTTTGAGTCTCCTTCCATTCTTCCCAAACTTTGGCTTGGTAGGTGTGACACTGGTCTAGGCATCAATTCATTTTGATTTTTTGAGTTTGCCAGTCAATCTCTGGATTGTGCTTCTCTAGCCAGGTGAATCTGAGAATGATGTTCTGTGTGCCTAGGTTGGTGACTGCAAATGTGGCATGCTTGGCATGGCCTTCTACCCAAAGAATCACATCTACCACATCTTGGATAGATCCTGATTCATTGGGGGATCTGTCCACATTGCAGATGGGGATCAGCCTTTGGAGTTTCTGGGTGGTAAGGCAGTGACAATCAATGTAGGCTTGATTCATGAATAGTCCCATGGCCCTGCTGTCAATGAGGGTGGGTCCAGACTTGACTTTGGTTGTGTCCATTGTCTGAATCTTGACTTTAATGATGAGAGACTTAGGGCTTGGCTTGGCCATGATCACATATTTCTTTGGAAGCTTCCATTCCCACTTCCTGAGGTATACCTGAGGGGGTTTTGAGGGTCTGGGGATGTCAGGTTTTGGTGTGGTGATCTTGGTCTCAGTTTGGTAAGGTTGAACTGGGTTTGTTTCATATTCTACCTCCAAACATGAGAACCGATTATGTACAGGCAGTAGGGGCACACTATTCACCCACTGTGGGTTCCAAAACCCTCTTCTTCCTTTCCTGATGCATCTGTCCTCCTCAGCCTCAGCTGATGATGCACCCATCATGTCAGCCAGTGCCAGCAGCTTGGGCAGCAGTTCCAACTGTTCCTCCATGCTCATAGTCCAAATGTCAAATGACAGGGGGCATTCTTGGGCATAGTGTCCTGGCTTCTTGCACTGGAGACAGACACCTGATGGTGTGACATGGGTTCAATTCCAGTCAACCTCCATGGGAGCTAGGCCATCTTTTGGGGTCATGATGATGGGCAGCATGGTTTGCCAAATCAAGGCTGAGGCTTGGGGGGTTGTCCATTTCAATATTGGGGGTGCTGTGGGGGACCAAGGTGTCACACACAAGCTGCTTTGGTTCACTTCCATGAATGTGTCATTCACCTCTTGGTTCCTTGCAACCCTCCTTGCTGCCTCATACCATCCTTCTGGGTCATTGAAGTCTGGTGCTCCAGCCCCTAACAGAGCTACTCAGTTTTGTGTGCTTGGTTTGAGGCCTTTGCAAAATTTGATCATAATCATCTTGTTGTTGCAGTACTCAGCCAGGTCTATCAGCTCTGTGAACCAGTCAATGTACTCCTCCACCAAATCTTTACCCTGGTACCATCCCATCCCTTCAAGTCTCATGAGGGCCAAGAGTTGTTCATTATTTGTGCAGAAACAGTTGACAAAGTTGGCCTCAAAGGTGTTCCAGTCTGGGTAGTGAACTTTGAAAAGAATATAGAAATTCCTATTTGTTTTTTGAGTGGTGTGTAAGTCATCAATTGCTTGGTTAGACTCTCTGAAGTTATAGCTATTGTTTCTTTATTCTACTCAGAATATTTCCTCAGAGGTGAACGATGAGTGACACGGCCTTTGACGTGAGGTTGGTCCTAATGGTTCAGACCTTTGGTTATAGCTAGCTGTAGAATCAAATTAATGACCTATGTAGTTTTTTTATGGAGATTTTCTATCACTAGTGTTATTCTAGAATTGCGCTAGCTACTTATATGGTATGTACCCATGTAACTTAGTCATCCCATTCCCTTTCTTGGG
>QFEC01001453.1:0-27720 GCA_003316585.1 Gomphus bonarii | reverse complement strand
AGTTACAACCTCGCTCGAGTAACACGCAAGAACCTCGGCTCGGCCCGTTCTTAACAGAGTGGAGATAATGAGGGGAAGACTAAATTGATTTTCAAACTAGAGAACTAGCTACAAATACATGGAGGTTTAAATACATTCAGAGCATGGGAGTAATATGGAGCAGGGTCATCCAAATGCAGAGGAGATACTAAACTAGGATGCAGGGGTGCTAAACGAGAGATGGGGTCATGTGGAACTATAGAACATACTAGAAAGTGATGTAGAAGATAATAGAAGGGATGATGTGGAGGTCTATGTCTGTGACATGGAGGTCTGTGTCTATGACATGGAGGTCCATGGAGGTCCATATATCAGATTGATGACATGGCGGGGATGAGAGGGATGGAGTACAGAGTGTGTGGAGGTCACATGGAGGGTGTCTGTGGTGCAGAGTACGACGGAGGGGTGAGATTGGACTGGAGGGCTGAGATCAATCCAGAGGGTTGCAGAAATGAATGATAAATGGGTGCTAAGGGCAGAGATATGTCGGAGGGGACCTGGGATCTAACAAAACAGCAAACTGATAATGAACTTCAAACTGAACTCCAAGCTGAACCCTGACACAATCCAACAACCAGCAGTCCTCTAACAACAATGGCAACCAGAAGTCCACAAAACTGTTAAGACACACAACCTTTTATCAAAGCTTGGGAAAGATGGGAAACTTCTGCTAAAGGAACATCAATGAGACATTGACCAAGGACTCTGTCTGCTATGTGGTTTGAAAGGCCATATGGCTGAGAAGTGTCCAAAGTCCAGTATGGTAAACTCCTCAGATACTAATGCTTGCACTGCTAAGCTCTGATACTGAGGCCAAATATTCCACAGCCACAGAATCAAAAAAAATAATCAGTAACCTTAGAATCACACAGCCTGAGAATTGCAGTGATCTTACTTGTGTGCCAACTTTAAATGCTATTTATTCCACTCTTCAAAGAACTCTTTAGTATCAAATTTGACATATGAATATGCCCCAAGCCCCCTTAGTTACACTTCTTGTTATGGTTCTTCTGATTTTTTTATTGAATCACAAGTAGTACAAAAATGCTCCCTACCCACTATTTCTAGTCCCCTTATTCCCCTGTTTGTGTGTGCTTGTAAACTAGCAGGATCCCAGGGTTTCCAACTTGACCTCACTGACCTTAACAAAGTTACTCTCCTTGTTATTCTAGACCATCTCTTAAAGTCTGCACATGTCATCCCCACTACATTTGACATAAACTTGGTAGGGATTACCTGACTCTTCTGTAACCATATTTGGAAACTTTACAGCCTACCTGGAAAAGTCATCAGTGACTGTAGCCCCTAGTTTGTCTCCCAATTTATGCAAGAGCTAACCAAGCTCCTTGGTATTAAGTTTGCTGCCTCTATAACCTACTACCCATAGTCTGATGGCCAAACAGAGTAAGTCAACCAAGAAATTGAGCAATACCTCAGATTCTTCATTAACCAATGTCAGGATAATTAGCTAGAGTGTATTTCTCTTGCTGAATTTACATATAACAACCAATTCCACTCCTCAATGCAGACTACCCCCTTTATTCGTGATATGCTTGATATGCTTGATAATGGCTAGTACCCCCAGCTTGGACTGGAGCCAATCCATGACTTGGATTATCAGGCTACTCCTACATATAAGATTAGAGAGAAGGTCTGGCTCAATGCACAAAGTATTACAATGATTCATCTAATGAAGAAACTTAACCACAAATGGTTGAATCCCTATACAGTGAATATATATTATATAGGTTAATATATTGTAGTATATAGACTTTATGAATAACCTTCATAGTCTAAAGCCTTAAACTATTATTTCTACTAGTAATTATCAAGTACCTGACAAAACCCCACTCTTTTTGGACAAAGACCTAGTTCACTTGCAGTGAAAATATTTGCACAGCTACCTGGTTATACTAATCTTTATTTTAATACTCTTGTGATAACTGGTTACTTGATTCTCCAGAGTATAATTTCTTATTTGAGTTCTCTATTAAAATAGCCTATACAGGTTTCTTTTATTGTTTTATAAAGTCTGAGAACTTGACTTGACTTTGTTAACACCAAAGTTTTGTCACTGTTTCTTGGGTTCTAAAACAGGACTGCTTTGTCTCCCCTCTTCTCATATCCTTTTTGTTATAAAATGTAATTTGAAGTGATAATGATATTTTCATTCATGAATTGTGGATATTGAAACTATACTATGAAAGCAATAAATATTTTTTAGAGGTATTTTTGTTCCTTTTGGCACTTTAGCACTGGTACTGGAACTTTGGCCCTACTTCTGAGTAGGGTTGATTTAACTTGTAGTGAGAAGGACACAATGAGAATTATTATGTGTGAAAGATAGTCAGGAATTCTACCTTATTATCTATAACATATTTCTAAAGGTTCCAGACTTGATTGATAAGCTGGATAGTTCCTTTTATAATCAGATAACAAGGAAGGTACTTAGCAAGAGCATAGTAGGTTATATATACTACAGACTACTGTTTTATACTAATGATACTTATATAATATGACTAGAAGACAAGAATGCATAAGTCAGAATAATAGAAAAGGGAATGTAGCCAGTTTTAGACAGGAAATGATGGACTTCTGCATATATGTACAAGTCAATGACTACATACATTAAGGTATTCACATGCAGATAAAGCTTTGTTAGTTACCTTTCTCCTATCTTTTTGTTTCTATTATTTTACCTCAGATACCATTACTTCTTATAACTACTACATATGCTTTCCTCTGTATGAAGGAACATGGCATCAGTAGGTGTATATGTTATATCCTAGATCCCCTCCAATAGATCTCAACTTTAGTACCCTTAGTCATCCACCTCCAAACCACATCTGAAGCCACATTCACCCCTCTAAGAATTCTATAACCAACAAGTCTCTTCCAAGCCCCTTACATGATCTCTGCAACTATGTCACTCTGTTCTGTCATCATCTCCACATCATCTCTCCAATTCATAGACCTCCACATCATACCTCCATCATCCCTTGCATCATCTTCTAGTACTTTCCATAGTTCCACATGATGCACCTTCTCCTTATAGTATTTCCACATCCTAGTGTAGTTCCCTTCCTGCATTCAGACAACCCTGTTCTATATTGTTACCACACCTCCAAATGTATATAAACCTCCATGTCTTTGTAGCTCATTTCCTAGTTTGAATATCAATTTAGTCTCCTCCTCACTATCTCCATGAACTCACTCTGTAACCTCACTTCACAACTTCTTCATAAATACAAGGACAAGATGATGTAAGAGGGTGTAACACATAAGTTAAAGCCAAGTCCTTATGACTCCACACCCAGGTTCAACTTTGAACAGCTCAGACTACTTCAGAACCCCTCTGGACACAATGTCCTCAACTCCAGACTTAACAGGTGATTATGCTCCTTATATTCCAATTGACAATCCTCTGGTCAGCTGGAGAGAGTATGGATTGCCTACCTCCTTTATGGTTCTTCTTGTCCATTTCCAATTCCTGGTATATTTTGCTCACAGTTGACTTCCCTAGGCCTGTGATAGGCTCTACTTTCCTGATGGAATGTTCTGATAAAAGGAGAGAGATGACATTTGCCTTGTTAGCAGAAGAAATGGCCTTCATGATCAAAGAATCAAATAAATGTGGAGTGTGACTATGCAAACTTTCAAATGGTGATGGGTCATGTGATATTTTCTATCATACCCATTATAAAACAGAGAAAGCTAGGAAATAGTAGGTCAAAAAACTATCCTAATAAATGACCATTTAAATATTAACCCTATTATCAAATCTCTATAAAATTATATAATATATGCCTCAATTTGTAGCTATTGTTCCATAGCTTTCAGGAGAATTTTTTAGTATATTACATAATTATTGCCAATAGTATTAAGCATATAGCCAAAATTGCTAAAATATTGGAACAGTTTAAGCTGTTATATGTGCTAAAAGAAGCTACAACAAATACTGTCCAAATTTGAGTATAGCAATAATTTCAGAAAGTACCTCATTGACCCAAATGTCTCAATCAGGCATTGATGACTCTATATGTTATAAAACAGAGAAAGACAGATTGATTAAAAAACTGTCCCAATGGGTGACTATTTCAAAATAGTTGCCAAGTTTTCAATGTAATATATGTAGTTAATATGTTCTAGTTTCCACAAGAATACTTTTGGCATACATAATATATCTCCAGTATTATTAAGTATATAGCCAAAGTTACCAAAACATTAGAACATTTTTTTGGGCCATTGTAAGTGAGTAATTCAATTTGAAAATCCTTTCATGTTTCAAAAAAAATCTCTATTATATGCTTCAATTTTTTTTTTTTTTAAATCTTTATATAAAACTTTATTATAAAGCTTCAATGTTTACATTTAAAAAAACATTACAAACCTCGCTGTGTTAGCTCCACGGCAGCACAATAGAATCATCTTATGTAAACCTACTAGAATTTCTAAACTCCGTCCACATTTTTCTTGTTTCTTAGGCCTTCTTTCGTCAACCGTCATGCTGGTTCTTTATGAAACAGCGTTGGGATATTGTCTCTTTAAACTTACTGCTGATGCCAAACTTCACAGTGCCAACTTATACCAGGAGTTTGAGACACCAGAACAAGCAAATAGTTTGTGAGCAGACATGCATTTCCTTCTATGAGGCTTCGCCTCTTCTTCTACGCGTTTTTACGTGCTTATTTATTGTTACCTCCCAATCAGATTAAAACTTCGAGCACTTCATCGGTTTACTTCAACAGCCACGGCTGTAGAAGACATAACAGCTATTCAGGATGGAAGGCTACCCAAAGGTCTTAAAAAATTTCTGTCAGATGAGGTAGTCGGAAAGGGGAAGGGAAAGGAGACCCTGGTTGTGACTGAACCGAAGCTCGGTGAGTAATTGCTCACCCCTACATACACGATTCTCCATTGAGATGACATATGAAGCCGGGGCTATTTCAAAAAAACTCGGCATCAATGTCGTTGCTGATAGTGTTACATTGGACCTCTATCGAGGGATACGAGGACAACTAGCTGCTTTGATGGATGGCCTTGACCCAGCTGATTTGGCAACAATGAGCCTTGGTTTAAGCCATTCGCTTTCAAGGTGTGATTGCTCTTGCCTCTGTTAGCTCCAAAATCTCAAATTGAACATAGATTCAAATTAAAGTTTTCACCAGACAAGGTCGATACTATGGTTGTTCAAGCCATTGCTTTGTTAGATGACCTCGACAAGGAGATCAATATATACTCCATGCGAGTGAAGGTTAGAACCTTTTCTCAAGCATTCTATGAGTCTGCTCTGACAGCTCACTGCCCTAGGAGTGGTATGGCTGGCATTTCCCAGAGATGGGCAAAATCATCACGGACAATTTGGCATATGCAAAAGTCGTCCGACAGCTGGGTCCGTTGGCTCTTACTGGAGGTTAAACCGTTGACTCAACTTGCCATTACTAGGTTTCCGAACTAACGCTGCTTCCACTTCGCTTGCAGCAATCTTACCAGAGGACCTTGAAGCAACTTTAAAAATTGCAGCTGAAATTAGTATGGGGACCGAAATATCTGATTCTGATATTTCGCACATCCATTCGCTATGCGATCAAGTGATATCCATCACTGCATATCGTTCGCAACTAGCAGAGTATTTGCGAAATCGTATGAACGCTATTGCCCCCAATTTGACCGCTCTCGTTGGAGAACTTGTCGGTGCAAGGCTAATTAGCCATGCAGGCAGCTTACTCAGTCTAGCCAAGCATCCAGCCAGCACTGTCCAGATATTAGGGGCTGAGAAAGCGCTCTTCCGAGCCTTAAAAACCAAGCACGACACCCCAAAATATGGTCTAATTTACCATGTAAATATTTTCTCACAATTCCCCAGATACACTTGACTGGACCTTTCTAGGCCTCATTAATCGGTCAAGCACCTCCAAAACTAAAAGGAAAGGTAAGTTGTGTTAAGCATTATACCATAATATGTCGCTGAGGGGTATCCGTAGATGGCTCGTATGGTGGCAACGAAAGCGGCTCTTTCTATTCGTGTTGACGCTTTGACTGACACTGATGGCAAGTCCGAGCCGTCTGCTCCTACTATTGGAATGGAAAACCGCGCTAAGCTCGAGTCTCGATTACGTGCATTGGAGCACCAGGGTGATATTACTGGTATCCGAAGTTTTGCGGAGACATCATCCGCCAAGAAGCAGAAGAAATTCGAGATGAACGTGGGCGTGAAAACGTATAACATAGCAGCAGATGCGGTCGATCTCATGCCCACACAACGTGACGAGTCATTACCTCCAGGTGAGCGTGCCCTAAGAGCCGTTCTGGATATCAAGGAGGAAAAGAAGCGTTTAAAAGAAGAGCGAAGGAGGATCAAAAAGGAGAAGGCAGCCTCAGCGGCACCAGAGACCAATGGCGCCATGATGGAAGTTGACGGTGAGGCGAAAGAATGCGTTGAGGACTCGAAGCTCGCCAAAGCAGAGCGAAAACGCCTGAAAAAGGAGGCCAAGGAGGCCAAGAGGTTAATGGCGGTATCAGATGGAAATGTGAAAGAGAAAAAGAAACGTAAGAGGGAAGAGTTGACCGGAGAAGAACCGTCGACAGAAAAAAAGAAAAAGAAACGGAAGGAGGACCATGCCTAGGGCTATTTTTCCTGTCGTGATATATATTGTATTCATGGGTTGTCTGTTGTATTACACTGTGACCATGTCTACAACATTTTTTAACAGCTCCCCTCGATGAACGGCATTGACAAGCTCCCTTCGAACTTCTGAGCCAATTTGATGATGAGGATTGGTGCGTACAACATCGAGTAATGCATCTTTCTGGTCAGGTGCTAGATCGGACGCATACCTGATGTGGGTAATGCATATCGGATACGGGTTCGCAGACTCAGATAGAGGTCACGTACCTCTGACAAAACACTAAAAGACTTTGATGCCAAAGCACGGGCAGATTTGCGTTTTCTCCTAAACCAGCTTTGTGTGTATGAGAAAGTCGAATGAAATGATTAACAAGACTATCGAGCGTCTTATAAGGCAGTGCGTGTTTTTTGTCCAGGAGAATACGAATAAAAAGTGAGATAGGTCCTTGATCACAGAAGTTGATGGTATCAGTCAATAACTACAGCGGAATGAACATACCTGAATAGTTCGGGAGCCCAGCCAAACGACCAAGGGCTGCAGCTGCGTGTAACACCGGAACACTGACTTTTGACAGCACGGATGCTACAATGGCCGCCTCCTTCAATGTACAACCGCCCTATTTACAAATTCTCATAACTCAATGACAAGCCCACAAGAGTTGACTACGCACTTGTAATAAGGGAAATAATATCCCTTTGAAGAATGCACCTGGTTTGTATATGGCCTTCTTTAATGCACCATATAGCTGGACATCCAGCTTTCTTCCCTCATGATTTTCCTGTATATTTGTTCGTACTCGTTCTAAAAGGACACCTTCTAAGAAGACACGCGCTTGTTCGGGTTTAAGATTTGAGACAAATATTCTCGTAGCAGCCAATGTCGAGTGTGGTGTCCATTGAGACGGATTTGTGAGAGCGAGAATGCGGGCCCATTGGGGTAAACTCGGGATCATCTTGAAAGCTTTAGGGAGTGGTCCTGATCTATACTGCGATAATATACTGCCTATCCTGAATAATATACCGTTCACTGAAACTGGTAATAGACCGAAAGGCACACGTACTTTGTGTACACTTCGACCACTTTAGGATTGAGGCCTGCGGCGGGGTCGGGGGCATTATGTTCTGAAACAAAATAAATTTGGCCACTAGGATTTTACTTTCGTGAGAAGTAACATACGATTCCTGAAAACCTTTTCTTCGTGGTGCTCATTCGGACTATCGAGTTTTGAGAATATTATATCTGCCAATGTCCGTCGTTCTCCGATACTTGAAGGCATCAACACATCCAAAGTCTTCATATCCCCTTCGTCGATTTGCTAAAAACTCATTTTTGTGAAAAGAGTGCGAGAGAGTTAGGTTGACATACAAATTCGGCATATTCTTCGTTGCTCAAACTTCCCTCAAACACTTCTTCTTCATCCCCTTCCTCGTTGCTCAGAGTGTCCAAGTCTTGGCGAGATCTCAGCGGGACAATTTGAGTGTCTTCATCGTCATCTGGTAGACTATCCAACTCATCCTGTTGGTCTCTGGCCAGTTCAAATATCCGTTGGGAAGTCTTCAAGTCAAGTATGACCTAGCTGCCAAGATTAGGGTCGCTACGG
The DNA here is from genome assembly GCA_003316585.1 of Gomphus bonarii. NCBI lineage: Eukaryota > Fungi > Basidiomycota > Agaricomycetes > Gomphales > Gomphaceae > Gomphus > Gomphus bonarii. The sequence continues at coordinate 19,452 of QFEC01001453.1, read as the reverse complement.
GGGTACAGTCTAGAAAACCGAACCTCGTCACTCTCCTCTGCACTTTGTTTTGGATGCTTCGACCTCTTCCCTAGTTGTGAGATTTTGCCATACTTTGAGAAGACCTCGTCCTCCTTGAGCTGGAGGTGAAGAGGATCATGACGAATCTTTCCGCTTGTTTTGGGGCTTTTGGCCTTGGGCATTATTTTATAATTCCCGTCTAGGATGCAAGCGGCTAATAACGACAGTACCGCGCTTATATAAAACAGGATAGTTATTATTAAATACAGTCTTATATACAGTACGCAAAAATTCAGAAGTCTGAAATGGCGCTTGTGCCTTACATTTCTTGGTTTTCATGCTTTCAACCATCATGATCTCCTCAGAAACACCTAGTGTCGGCCACAATCGTTTTGGTTTCGACTCAGTCGTGCCAGTTGACGTGCTTCGTTCCTTATACCTGCGTCCACACTACGTCACTACTGTCCAAGACAAAGGTACGTCGGCAAACGACGAAGAAGTAGAGCAAGAGCATGCAAAATTCTCCCGAGGCAATTATGGAACGTACCAGTCAAAATCCATTTATCACCCCGATACGCAATCCATCTCATATACAACCCTCTCTCGTTTCCATCCTGTACGCCTCCTACCACCTGACAAGCGAAAACGAATACTGGTCACCGGAGGGGCTGGTTTCGTAGGATCCCATCTTGTCGACAGGCTGATGCTCCTTGGCCATGAAGTCACTGTCATAGATAATTTCTTCACAGGTTCAAAGACAACGGTAAGCCATTGGCTTGGCCACCCAAATTTCGAACTGGTTCGACACGATGTCGTAGAACCATTCATGATTGAAGTAGATCGTGAGTATTCCTACATGCTCTTATTCACGACCCTGATGGATATTCTGGTGAAGAAATCTATCACTTGGCATGCCCTGCCTCCCCACCCCATTACCAGTTTAATGCTGTGAAGACCATAAAGACCTCGTTTATGGGAACACTTAACATGTTGGGCCTTGCGAAACGCACGAAAGCCAGATTTTTAATATCGAGTACATCTGGTCAGTCGTTTGTTGTAAACGTATCTTGATGATACTGATTCAAGCGGATTCAGAGGTTTATGGGGATCCTGAAGTACACCCACAGCATGAGGACTAGTATGTCGAATGACCGCGGCATTTGCTATCGCTGATACTTTCGTTTGACATAGTTGGGGACACGTCAATCCAATTGGCCCTCGTGCTTGCTACGACGAAGGCAAACGTGTGGCTGAAACTCTGACCTATGGGTTTCACCGTCAGGACAATGTTGACGTCAGAGTCGCTCGCATCTTCAACACGTTCGTATGCTTTCCTGATAGTTGATCGTCCTTGCTCATATACTGCTCTTTCCTAGCTTTGGTCCCCGCAGTGAGTGAGATCTCTCTGGGTATGCTGAGCATGTTAAAACCCTTGTTTTGCAGTGAATCCCGCCGATGGTCGGGTTGTGTCAAATTTCATTGTACAAGCTCTTAAGGGGGAGGACATCACTGTTTATGGCGATGGCCTTCAGACCAGGTCATTCCAGTATATTCATGACCTTGTGGATGGCCTCATACTCCTCATGAACTCGGACGAAACTCGCCCCGTGAACATTGGAAATGGCCATGAATTCAATATGCTTGAGTTTGCCAAACTTGTCCGTGAGATAGTTGCCAAGGTACAGCGAGAGGATGTCCGGGCAGCTGTTAACGATGTGCGAATCGTGTACAAGCCTATGCCCATCGATGACCCCCAGAAACGCAGGCCTGACACGACGAGAGCCAAAGAGGCACTTGGATGGCAGCCGAGATGGACAGTGGAGATGGGTGTAGAAGAAATGGTGAGATATTACAAGGCGAAAATTGCTGAGGGATCCATATAGACGCAGTAGGAGGAAAGAACCATAATTGCTGAAGGGTTCTGATAGACAACGAATTGGGGCACTATCATCTTGGAACACTAGAATATCATTTTCTTGGACTACTTTAAATGACATGCAACTAGAATTAGATTTTAACTGGGTGCGTGATAAGGATTCCCACTACTATAGGGTGGTGCAAGATGAAAAGCACGAGGCGCTGCGGCGCCATGCTTTTCCGCACCATATAAGAGATAGTCTGTAATTGCCAACTCCTACAGCGAAACCACTATGTCAAATTCTTACGGCGTAGCATTCCCAACAGCAGGCAGCCCATATTCAGCGGCATCAAGCTACCGTGCAGTCAGTCCTGTACCGCAGCAGCAGCAACAGCAAGTGCAAATTCAACCTGGATCGATAACTTACACTACGACAACTACCGCAGATGGACGTATTCAGTACAACCAATTCAGGTAGATTATCTTCTCTGACAATGGGATCGCTAATCCGATCACACCGCCCCAGAGCTGAAGCTCGTAGGTAAGCTGAAAAGGATTTTGAAAAATAGGGGTTCCTTTAATTCTTGTCTGTGTAGTTACCAAACGGCACAAGGACCTGTTCATGGAATTCAATGGGTCCCCGTCAGTATATCGTACGAACTTCCCTCAAACGCGCAGCTAGCAGGCCCTGTGAGTCACTACCAAAGAACCGGATGAAACTGCCAGTACAACTGAGATGACTCACAAGGATTTTCCATGGTCGCGACCTAATGATAAGGAGACGCAACGCGCATTCAAAGAATGGTGAGTTATCGCTACACTTGTGTCGCATCGGTTGACAAGAGCGTATTGGGCAGGCAATATGAGCAGGAGAAACGTGTCAAAAAGGAGGAGAAAGACTCGGCTAAACGAATGAAAGAATGGGAGAGAGAGAGACGCGAACGCGAGAAAGCCGAGGAAAAGGAATTTCGTAGGATGCAAGAACGTGACCTCCAGCGTGGCGGAAGGTCACGTAGACCAAGCGACGCTGGATACGGGCCAGACTTGACGTATCCCGCTTCTATTAACACTGGATATATTCGTACTCGCTCTCGCTCACGCGTTAGAAGGGATAGCGTCGGTCAGGAAGAACTCACGAGAGCGATGGCAGAGATGGCAATGGAAAACGACTTGGCGGGATTTGATCCCGACAGCAGATGGGGCGAAAGAGAGAGACGTAACAGTAATGTTGGGCGGTCGCGGAAGGTATCTGTTCACGAAAGGCCCCGCAGGATCTCTACCCATGAACATGAGAGAATAAGGAAAACAAGCGGGCCACATTATCCTCCTGCCTATCTTGCCGGGGGCCAGCCAGCCTACGGTGCACCTCCTGCTCCTGCAAGAGTGTCCTACTCTGACAGGATGTCTCCGTACATGGGAGGCGGAGGTTTACCTCCATCTTCTGCGACTAGTCCTGTCTATCCTCCCGGGCACATTTATGCAGGGAAGCCGATTCCTGGCATGCGAGCTGGCAACATGACAAGTTCGTATCGAGCGCCTTCTCCTGCCCCCCGTCCTTCTATGCCCCTTGAGCTCCCAGTCGCTTTCACTCGCCCACCGAGTCTGGCGGTACCATATACCTGTGCGTGTATCGCCTCGTGCCCCCTTTCGAACCCACATCTCACAGAAAATTTTAGACTTTGAAAGGTTTAGGATCATTTCGGACTTGAACAATTTGTTCCAACAACTTCCGCACATGCCTCCTGTTCTTGCACCGCATGATGTATGGCCTGAGGACTGGATCCGGTGTTTCGAGGTGGGCTAACTTTTTCCTGGGACCTGACCGGTGTTAAGCTCTTCGTGATTAGGATATTGCTCGTACCTGGGTAGGTGAATGGCCCGATCGACACAAGGCCTTCAAACGCCCCCATAAGCTAGTCGCAGAGCTCATTGACGTTTGGAATGCGTCCTTCTTTTCACTGCGAGGCGTAGAGTTGATCTTGTGCCGCGGCCGACAACGACTCTCTGGCCCAAAGGCGGGACGATATGACGACCGCCTTGACAATGATGGCTTCTCTGACGAAGAATCGGACACAATCTCGTCTGTATCTTCGGACTCGGATACCGAGAATAGATACGAGTTCTATGGGAGCTCGCAGACGCAGTACGGCGGCAACCCCTGGCTGGTGGATTCCAGGGAAGCCCATCGGGCACGCAAGGCCAGGAAATTAGCGGAGAAACAGAAGAAAACGAACAGGCGCGAACGGGAAAGGGCTGGCTCAGGCTATACTATTTACCTGTCTTGCATCAACGATGGGCAGCCTCGTTTCACTTATCCTCCTACTGGATATCCGAGTTGAAAATGCTATTTGCATCTTCGTAATGTAACATCATTGAATTACAGAATTGTCAAGCTACTGTCATAGGAAAAGAAGTTGATGTCCGTTTGTTTGTACTCTGCAATACATCAGTGTCTGATAATGTCTATGAATACTGTCCTGACAGTCCTGGAAATGGATAAATAAGGAATATTTAAGAATCTGCGAAAAAACTGCAATATGGAGGTGATAATAATCAACAAGAGTGAGAAAGAAGTCCGGCAAAATGGTCCATGAAATTATAGCAGAGGGTGGTAAACTCGTTACCAGAGAATGGCAGGGGTAAATAGAGTCCTCGAGCAGGGAAACAGATGCAAACAGAAAGTTGAAGGTAGAACGTTAGTGAAGAGCTGTCCATGTTTTGTCCATTATGGCATGATTCCTGATTCGTGAGAGTTTGTCGTAAAGACATCAAGCACCGTCCTATTTTCTTTGGGAGCAAGAGTAAGAAGAACTCTTGGGTGCGTCCATTCCCGGAAGGATGGAGTTTGATAATGCACGCTGACCACGATAGTCAACATATCGGTCAATAGCGGTTTCGAGACGATCGAACCGAGCTTCCAAGATGGGAAGCTGGTCACCGGTCAAAAAAAAAAAAAATCAGCGCTTGTTATTAGCAAAGAAGTTTTTTAAGTCTCACAAATTCCATCGCACTGCCCGGAATTTTCCCGGGTTTCCTTGGGGAGTCATATTTGCTTTTGCCAGAGTAGGTTCGTGGGGGAAGCTCGGTCGGACCGTGGTCCAGGCGCTCCTCCTCCTCCTGTTCTTCATACTCGGATGAAGCGTTGTGAGAGTGACTCCCGCCGTAGAAGTGAACGTCGCGCACCGTTGAAGTGCGCACTTCGGGGATGGACGGTGGTTGGAAGAGCTGCTGACCATAGGGATCGTGGGAATACGAGTATCCGGGAGAGCTATACCCGCTGGAGATGGGGCTTTCACTCCCTTGATAGCTGTGGGATCGCGACGCAGGGTGTCTCAAATCTGTGTAGGCGCCTTGGGGAGAAAGGGCGCTCCCCTTCTGGCGTTTTGATGCACGTTCGGAGGAAGCTGAAGTGGCTGGAGCGGAATACGAAGAGTGTATGGTCACGCCTGCTACAGAAGACCGCGAGTGGTTATGGCTTGAGGCAGGCGCCGTAGGGTGTGGGGAAGATCTCGTGGAGTAATATCCGTACGTCGACTGCGACGAGGCTGGAGGCCCAAACTGACCGGGAGCGGGGTAGGAATGATGTGCTGGAGAAGAAAAGTGGTCTAGACGCTTAGTGAGTGAGTGGGTATTTATAATTGGAATTTGGGACGGACTGCTAGGCAGCGCAGGCTGGGTGAGATGGTGTTGGCCATGCTGGGGAACATGAGTTGATCCAGGGGAAGTCAATGAATGTCGAGAATGACCTCTGTATGGATTAGCCATCTTCTTGAGTGTTAAGCAATGCGGGGTGGGGGAAGAAGTGTGAAGGAGGGGGTAGACAAAACAGAGTGATAAAAGATGGGAAATTCTATGTAGTCAGAGAGAATGATGTATTACGCATCGAAGACACATACAAACGCGGGAGAAGGGGAAAATGGGAAGTTGGTGAGGTATGCACTGTTAACACTGCGGAATATAACTCACAGAAAAAATGAAATAAAATAATAAAGGTTCCCTAGCAGCAGAGCACCTCTCGTGCGGCGTGACAGTGGGCGGGTCGGAGTTGGACCTCTAAGTCAGTCAGAGAGGTGGGTGCAAAGAGGGAGGGTTGGAGAGGCTTGATGCCGCATGGACGAAGGGTCGCTAGAAAAGGACGGACTCTACAAGCCGGACGATCCGAACCCATGATGGGAAATCGAAGCGGTCGTGCGACGGAGGTTCATTGGCCGGGGAACAGGCCTTTGGTTTGAACTGGGCGGACGAGCAGGTTACATATATCGCCAAACGCCAATCCCGCACCAAGGCAGGGTTTTGTCACTAGACACATAACCACAGTCCTCGCGAGGACGGGTACTGCCTCTTTGATGATCATGAGCAGTTCCACATAGGAATTGTGTTCACTAACTTGCACAGGAACGCCAACACAGCCCGTGGAAGATAGGGGTCATCAACTTTCGTTTTTTGGCAACCCGGCCGTCTCCAGTGGTCCGAAGCAACGTCATCGCCGCCAAGTTCTTCATTATTTTTACACATCACATCATTATAGTTCCGGCACGTGTACTCTAACTAATTTCATCGTCCTCTTCCCCGCGCTCGTGATCCATGTGCAGATCCTGCGTAACTTGACATGTGCCCCCCAGTCGGTCCATAGCTTCCATAATCTCTCCCTCCCTGGTTCGGCCCATATCCTGCATAACTCGCGCCGTGTCCTTGGCCGTATCCTCCACGACCTCCCGCCCCATTGTTGTATAACGTGGCTGGCGATCCATACCCATAACCCCCACCCCTTTCTCGATCATACCCTGTGACATATCCAGGACCCTCGCCATGCGCACCTGCCCCGTAGAATGTACTCCGACCAATGCCCCGTCCAGGCGCCCCATTGTCCCTGCCCCGGCCACGTCCTCCACGACGGTGTAGGGTCTCATAGTCTGCGGGGGTCAAGACTCGCATCGCGTGCTTAACTCCAAGAAGAAGCTGCGATCGATGAGGCTTCAGCAGCCGCGGGTAGTAATATAGCACAGAAAGGGACCGATCGTTTGGAATGTCTGGCAAGGACACCTGCTCAAACGGCGAAAGGTAGGTCGAATCCGGGATACATTGTGGGTCGGGTAGAACCGAACCTGCGATTCCTCTTGACAGTTTCGTATCAAGCATTATTCGCTGTCTCTACTTAGCTATATTGCATAGGAAACCAACAAAGAGAACCTACATCATTGTTTTTGCGCTTCACGTAAAGCTTCGAAAGGAATCCATGCAGTCCATGCTCATGGCCAATAAATAAGATATTACTGCCCCATTTATTCCGCCGAACCTCATCTTCTGCGAGGCCTGAATAATGTGGGGCCATCGCTTCTAACAACCGTTTTTCGTCAATGAACGGTAGTAACGCGACACCTTGCCAAGCCATTTTCTTTCCGTTCATATCAATCTCAAATGTTTCCGGATAAAAGTCAAGTATCGGCGAGTCTTCATCAACCATGAGACTGTGGAATGTTTCCGGAATGTGTTTTCGACTGCAATGAAATATCAAGCAGTAATTCCATCGTTGTGTATAACACACACCTTGCAGGCGGAAAAACGCCCATAAGCTGCTCAAAGGCCTTGAAAGGCTGTCCAATCTCAAATTTAATGTCCATTTTTGAAACCTCCTCAAAATCTGCCGCGAATGGGGCATAATGATAAGGATAATACCATTGCCATGACGGTGTCTATGAAAGATAACTTAATGAAGTGTACTAGGCGAAAACGAACGAACTTGCCCCTTGATAGTAATAATGTAATACCCATGAAAGGCCTTCAACATAACATTTGGTTAGGCTGGAGTTCCACGTTCAGCAACTCTATAAGGTTAAATAAACACCCTTACGCACTTTTTCCTGAATTCGAGGTCGCTCAAATCCACACCAAACTTTTGCTTGTAATATCGTTCTTTATACCCTGGCTCCCATAATCTGACACGGTCAAGTCAAGTGGGTAAAATCATCAACCCGGATAAGACTCACTTGACTGTGTCCTCTTGCTCCACCGTGCCATCTGGGTTCACCTTGCGAGCTATCGGGGCGTCTGGGACTTCTGGAGCACCGTCATCCTCAGCAGTAAAGCTGTCCTCTGCCTCCATGTCCTCTAGCGTACGTTTAATTCCTCGGGGTTCCTCAAAATCCTGACTATTCCGGACATCGTTTTCGCCATTCACAGACGTATCTGTATCCATGACTTCACTTCCCTCACCATCGGCCTCACCATCTGCATCGGCCAATGATGAATCAGTTGGAGGAGGTGCATTTGAGTCCGACGGCTTAACCGGGGCATCGGAAGATTGTGGAGGAACAGATTGTGTCTCTGTAAGGGGTGAGAAAGTGGGGGGTGCTCCAGGAGTTTCTGTGGTATGAGAACGACCCAAACCTGGTAGAACGTCCATAGACGCATAGTCATCATAACTCGCAAGGGCTCCCCGACTAGGAAGGGGAATAGATGCAAGTTCAACGGGGACATCTGAAGCAGTCGTCGGGACTTGCGGTACAACAATGTTCACATCTGTAGAAGGCGGAGCGATTTGGACAGAAGCACGACCAGCAAGTTCAGCTTTCAGCATCTCAGCAGCACTCATGTTTGCCATGCGAATAGCTCGTCGGTTGGCCACGACATCGTGGTTCGACGCCAATTTAATACCTTCCTGAAAGGGTGCCGGTTGAGACGCTACATGAGTGGGTGGCATAGATGGATGTGAAGCGTTGTTCAGGGGTGCTACTTCAAAGGTAGGGCGTCGCGGAAGGGATGGATGAATAGGGGGCTCCCCGCTTGTCTCCACAGGGACATAGGTGGACTCCCCCATCCGCATCCCCCCGTCACCACCGCCACCACCATTCATCTCAATCTTCCTACGCTTCGCATTCTGATCTTGGCGTTCTTCCGCTGTAAAGGTCTTGAATGACCAATTCATAGCATAGAAGTACACAAGCCATACCTTCACGACGACGTCGAAAGATGTCGTCCTCTCGTTTCGCAAGCCCCTCTAGAATAATTTCTGCCCTGGAAAGCTCAAGGTGCCCATGATTGGTCAGATAGCCGCCCATCCGTGGCAGCTCATCTTTCCATATCTTCAGCAACGTGTCAATAGCGCCTTCACGGATCTCGAGAGATGGAAGGTGAGGCAAAAAATCGTTTCCAACGAAGAATATCAGTAACACCCAATCGTCGATGGCTCGCTCCAGATCAAATGGAAAGGGAGCATACGACACATTAAGTTCCACCTCAAGGTATTCACGAAGAATTGAGATGTCGAGAAAAATGAATGGTTTCTTTTGTGGAGCACTCTTGACATCATGTTCATCTTGTTTGATCTTTTTCTCTCCAGTGCATTGTGCAGCATAGTGGCCCTCCTGTCCACAAATCCTACAAGCGGTCTTGCTACCTTCTTGGAAAAAGACGTCTTCTCGAAGCACTCGAAAATGAGGTTCATGTGTGGCCAACGAAAGCATAATCAGGTCAGCATCCTACAGACAGTTAGTGATAAGTAATCTGGATTGAGTACACTTACCAAACCATAAATCACATGCTCGGTGTTTGGATTATGTTGAGGATTCATGCGCTGCCGTCTAATGAAGTCCATTATCTTATGCTCACCCTCCCCGGGTACGCTGGCATCTGAAAGAATCACTTGAAGCTGAAGAAAACAAGATCAAAAAATGAGAAAGATAACCATAGCTTTATTACAAACGTCTTTCCAGCCTGGGTCAGTGTTGAGCTTCCTTGTCACCCAGTAACGCAAAGAATTAGAAAGTAGGTCCATAAATGGTGTTCCCGGGGTAATCGCATTCGAGTCCCAAGCCTCCTTCTCTTTGGTATCATCACTCAGAGTATGCCCCATTGCTTTCAACAAATGGCGTCAGATTAGTGAAAGAGCGACATAAAAATCGGCTAACCTTCAAAGATAGCGAGTCCTTCCTTTCGCGCCTCCTCCTTCTCTTTCGCCTCTTGAGAGGATCGGAATCGTCGAGAACGCTGTTGATTCATTTTTGCACGTGGAGCGACACCATCTGGGAGTTTTATTATTACGACAACAAAATTGAAGGAGCAAGAAAATTACATACCAATTGCCAAGAATAATAGCTTACGAGGCCGAACCATGTTTACAACACGTTCGGTGTACGCAAATATTTCAACCATCATGTCTTCTTCAGTCTCCGGTGCTGGCTTTGAGAATCATAAGAAAACATAACTCTATTAGTTAAACACGACATACCTTCCCTTCCGGATGAGTACATGGATGTACCTATATTTGTGAGTATTGGTGTACATGATACGACTGTCATTTGAAAAGATGAATACCCACTATACCATTCATGTCGAGGTACAGGCTATCAAATTCCTTTCCATTGGGATTTGGTCGTGAGCTGTCAACGGGCACAGAGACGTCATGTCCATTTTCATCTGGAATCTTGGTTTCCTCCTCTTCAACCACGGGAAGAACTTGAATGCATACCATTAACAAGTGAGCGAGGAGTACAACCACAACTCACCGATTTTTGGATACTTCTTGCTCAGCCAACGGAAAAGAGCTGGGACACCCTATCCACGAACATTAGATCCACTAATGACAGCTGAATTTAAGGAAGATAATAACCATAGGAAAGAATACAGCACAATGAACACTTGATGTTGTTGACAAGGGTGATTCGGTTAAGGTGCTTATATAATCATCAATATGCGGAGTCATCGTCAGTCTATCTTTTAGAGGAATGGCTGCTCAACCTCCTCCTCATATCTCAAAACAACCTGAGAACGAGACTTCTAGAATAAAATCAACATCTGTCACCACAAAGGCAGAGCGACGAGTAAAGCAAGAAAAGGAGCGCGAAGCTAAGGCATTAGCTAAAGCGTCTGGAAGCAGCAAGACGAATAAACAAAAAGCCGCACCATCAAAAGCAAGTTCTTTTGCACCAAACTCAACTCAACAGCAAAGGGTCTCCAAATCCAATGAATTTATAAAGCCACTCCAGGTAGCAAAGGATGCACCTTCCAATCCAGCAATGGAGACACCGGCTCAGGAGGCAAGGGGACTTCGTATTTTCTCACATTTTGGGCTTCCAAAACATACTGGACCTCCGAATATGAAGAGCCCCATTCACCCAGCAATCATTCGGTTAGGCTTACAATTTTCAGACTTCAGGATTGTCGGTGCCAATGCACGATGTATCGCTGCATTAAATGCATTTAAAATCGTGCGGTCTTTCAGCCTCACTATCCGCATGGTTTCATTTTTTTTTCCCCCTTTTTTTTTCAGATAATACGCGACTATGTCACTCCACCTAATACCACAATTTCGCGACATCTTATGACGCATCTCAATCCACAAATAGGTCACCTTGTTGCTGCCCGGCCGTTGGCCGTAAGTATGGGGAATGCCATTCGGCATTTGAAAGTGGAGATCAGCGTACTCGACATTGATCTACCCGAACAAGACGTGACTATACATTAAGATTACAGACTCGCTTTGCTTGGCACTCACCTATAAAATAGGCTAAAGCACAGCTGTGCGAAAAAATCGACCATTACATTCGCGATCACATAATAATGGCCGACAGAGTCATACAAGATGTCGCTGGCGACAAAATTCGCGATGATGAGGTTGTCCTCACATATGCTCGGTATGTCAGGCGCCAACAATTTCATCGATTTATTTTCACCATAACTTTGTAAGATCCTCGGTGGTAGAAAAAGTGCTTCTGCGTGCACATGCGCAGCGAAAGAAATTTTCAGTGATCGTGGTAGACTCTCGGCCGCTGCTTGAGGGTACGTCTTTTCCTTAGTTGTTACTATATATCGATTACAGATTTGACCAGGGAAAAAATTGGTGACCATCTTGGCTGAGGCTGGCATACGATGCACATATTTGTTATTGCCTGCGTTAGGATCGGTCATTGAAGAGGTGTCAATAGTGCTATTTGGGGCGCATTCTGTGCAGCCGGATGGCGCAGTTTATTCTCGTGCGGGGACTGCCATGGTAGCTATGATGGCCAAGGCACATTCTATTCCTACTCTTGTTTGCTGCGAAACCTACAAATTTTCCGAGGCTGTTCATTTAGATAGTTTCAACAAGAACGAACTGGGTGCGCATTTCGTTCGGTCAGCATGTTCCTCGGGATTAACTTCAGACTTATCCAGCTCCCTTAGCTGGACGCTTATCTTCGTTCCCTACTTCACATGATCACGACCAGTTGGCATTGAGGGATGAAACTTATCTGCAGATTCTCAATCCCTTGTACGACTTGACACCTCCATCAAATATCACCGCCGTCGTCACAGAGGTAGGTACCATTCCACCCAACTCAATTAGCTCTCTTCCTACTGCATTGGGTCGATAAGCCAATTCCTATAAAGCCAGCAACGCTTCCAATGTTGCCCATAGAGGCCTATAACCTTGTTCCTTGTTTCCTGTTCAGTTAAATCCTTCAACCGTTCTTGTCCTTGCTCAGACGCTTCTCATCTCGAACGAACACGTCAGACCCAGGTCCAATAAATAAACAGGGCTAGCACATACGACAATATCTATATTTATTACCCGATGATGTTCTTGCGCTCACCAGCCCATATTCAGCTTTTCAGAAAATCCACACCAACGCAGATAATGAACTTGAAATCACCTTTCTGATATCCGGTACAGACAATGTTAGTCTTTATATAGAACATAAGTGAGATCAGCAGGATGAGAAAAAATGTTAACTGTATATTCGTTTATATTCACATTTCAACTTAAACATAGGAATATTACCATCCTTGCACGTGCACCTGCCGCGCCAAAGCCATTCAACCTTGACGTTCTACCACCAAGCTTTTCGCCACACCTTGATCACCTGTATTCCTTCTTGTCATTCGGAGCTCTGGTTCAAGCGAGCTGTGAGAACAGTTGCCTTTCTTCATGGGCTTCTATGACCCCTGATTCTGTCAACCATCATTTTGGCCCGAATTGGCATGCATGCCCCAAGAACTCGCTTTGAAGGATGGAACTATCCTTGATAAGGTCTTGGAGAATATGCAGGCGCAAGGTTGTGTAATGGAGCATTGAACAATGGCGTCAGAGGTTTAGTAACCCTGAACTTGGAATACACAATTGCAAGACCTCAGTACTTGCGTCGACTCAGCTGCTAAAATATGTTTCACATCTGAAGGATTAACGGGAATGTCGACTGGTATTTAATATTACTCTCAACGCATACAGGAATATACCCGCCAGGTTTAGTACAGAAAGCACACAGTTACTAAACTTTGAGGACCACTACGGAAAGTAAACCTATAATTTCTTAATGGTGCTCGTGTCTCATCTATTTCCCCCTGGGACATCTTAATCTTTACTCACCTGTCTTTGACAAGAGAGGTGGCTTCCGAAATATATGATTCAGCAGATACACTACTGTTAAAAACGTGGACACAGCCGAACAGGATCGCAGAAAAACAATAGATTCAAGATTGTTCCAAGGCATGGGTCCGTGTTGAATCTACTGTAAAGCGCACGCCTTTGACGAAAAGCCGTGAGTCGTAGACGATCTTACATATTGATCTTGTCATGTCAGGAGACTGTTTCAGCCATCCATTGCAGTGACATAGCCACAGAATCTTGCGCATGGTCCTTGACCCAGTCGTACAGCCCGTTCGCTATCTTCGTAGAGCCGACGAATACAAGCAGCCCAATGTTACGTCTCACACATCATCTGACAAAATCAGCAGACACGTCTGAGAATAACTCAGCTATGTAAAAGATGTAACAGAGTGGAAGCGATCTTTCTTTGTTCCGCCTTTTCAAATGTATTGGTGTGTGGACGTATTCTACATGAATGGCTGTCATTGTCACATGTTCGAATGGAAGGGAGTTATCCGAATCCAGGGAGTTATCCTAATCCCTGGATTAGGTTCAGTAGAGTCTGAATTGGTTGTAGTATTTTTAATCATTCCGTCATTCAATTCGCCATGCCCTATAAAACACTGTTGAATCAAGCCTCTACTCTTGTAGCACCTACTTCTTGACCATATCATGTCTTACAACCAGGATTCCTACGGCTCGAACAATAACAATAACGACAACTTCTCTGGAGGTTTGTCCTTTCTATCCTTGTGTCCTCTACTCCTGATTGTTGTTGTAGACAATTCGGGGGGTGGCTATGGAGGACGAAACACCGCGGGTATGTTTCATTTTCTAGAGTCTGTAATCCATGTGCTGATAACTAGTGCCCTGTAAAGGTGATAATTATGGCTCAGCGAACACTGGTGGAGGTGGCGGTTATTAAGGTCCTATCACTGCAAGGATATGCCTTGACTTTGATATCCAGGAGGCTACGGCGGCAATGACTCATATGGCTCAGGCAACAACAATGCATCGGATTCCTATGGCTCCAGCAACAATGACTCATATGGCTCGAGCAACAATAACACATCAGATTCCTACGGCTCCAGAAACAATGACCCGTATGGTTCAGGTCAGTGTTTATAATGGATTTACGCAACCTTGGGATTAATTCAAAAATGCTTCCAGGAGGCAACACAGGCTCTCGTAATTGTTCTATTTTATTAGTTAAGACAAATGTGTAGCTGACGTCACCTTGGGAATGAAGGCGGTGACAGCTATGGCTCCTCCGACAACAGTTACGGTTCAGGAAACCAAGGCTCCAGAAACCAAGGCTCTTCAGACAACAGTTACGGTTCAGGAAACCAGGGCTCCGGAACCTATGGGTCTGACAACTCCGGAAACTTTGCGAGCGAGAATTATGGATCAGGTGGGAGCTCTGGTAACAACTATGGCTCAGGAGGCAACTCTGGAAACTCATTTGGAGGAGGAGGAGGATTGGCGAACACTGCCGAGCAGCTTGTAGGGAACGTTGCGAACCAGGCCCTGCACGGTGGGGGAATGGGGGGATTGGGTAACACCCTCAAAGGGGCTGCGGAGTCGTTCCTCGGTCACGGTAACAACAACAGCAGCAATAACAACGTAAGTTTATCCTCGTGTTATACAGTCGACATCTTCTAATTTTTTTGCAGTCCGGTGACAACAATTATTAGTCTCGGCCAACAGCAATTGAACTTGCAAAGGAAATATTTATGATTGATTGTATGTGTGTATGAGATATTAAAATTGCCCGATTTGATCTATATAATGTGTTCTTTAACACCATAAGCCTCAACGTATATCCATTCAATGCCTCATATACTCATGACTTGAAGTGCCTATCTGAAAATTGGGTTCCCTTGTCTATCTAACCTTTGAGGATCAGACGAGCTAAAGAAGTTCGATTCCCTAATTTCCTTAATTTCTTGAACAGTAGTGTAACTTGGAAATGCAACATTTGTATTTGTTGAACCACATGGTGTGGCCACACTTTATTTTGTCAACAACACAAGCCTTCATTTCTCCTCCCACTCTTTTTTTTTGCTTTCTTTTCTTCTTCTTCTTTTGATCCACCAGCCAACCTGTGAGGGTGACACTTTGACAAGGCCACAACTACAAGATACTCCAATTATCATGAGCTGATTGAGACTATTCCACCTGGTGTAGTGGTAATCCTCAGTTTATACAAGGTTTACTAGTGATAAATACATAGAAACCCACCTGGTGTGGCAAAGATCAAGCTGAAGGGTAACCATCACACCAGTCACAGCCTTATGCCCTACTCTGGTGCTTATTACATAATCTGAAGACACAAGGTGTAGGAGTGTAGATAAGAAGAAACAAAATGAAACCCAAGCTGAACCCTAACATCTGTTGTAACATTGTAAGAACATATCCCTCGTCGCCCAAAAACAACCGCAGGGACAGTGACGATGTTGTCACACGGTAGATAGCTTTTCCTATATTTTTCATATCTTACATACTATGTATAAAGGTACTCTATGCGGCTACAGTCCTTTAGCTTTCGCACTAAAGACTTACGCCGTATAGTTGCTCCAATAACATCACCCCCCTCAATGCATGGTATCTTAACATGGTCTTGTCAAGGTATTCAGTGGAAACACCTACTGAAATATCTTGTCAATTCACTCCAGAATGAGGAGTGGGTAGAGGTTTGACTCAGGTTGATCTCCACTCCAGGGTGGAGGGGGAACTTGTGGACAGGGTAGATATTGCTGTATGTTTGGAACAACACCTCTCACCTGTACTCTCCTGCAGCATTGCAAAATCTCCTCCCTATGACTCCCTCAACCCTCAAATGTGCAGGGGACTAGATTTTTACCTAGGAAGATTAGGTCCCTGCCTTGTAGGGTTGGACAGGTGGTAGGCTTCTTCTGCCAGGAGAAGGGATAGAATAGGTTTGAGTTAGGCTGGGAGTTTAAGAAGTCTCTCAATTCATCCAATGTCCTCTTGTTCAATAGACCAGTGTGATGACAGAGGGTAGGATTTAAGGGATGAGACTCTACTGGCTAGACATGCTGTAGTGGTGAGGGCAATGGTTATGGGAGTGGGCAGAGGTATTAGATCCCAGATCATCTCTGACAAATCCCCATCTTAGCGCCCTTAGTTATCCACCTCCAGGTCACATCTGAGCTGTACTCATCCCTCCAGAGCACTCTGCATCTAACATGTCTCCTCCAAGCTCCTCATATGATCTTCATACACTTCTCCATCCATTACTCTTGATTCTATTGACTTTTATTCTTCAAGACCAATTCAAAACATCTCAATACACCTGCTGTGTTAATCCCTACCAAATCCAATCATCAGAAAATCTGCTATTTATCATTTTCCCAATTAGGATGAATATAGGTGCATGAACATTTGTGTATTTTCATAAGACTGGTACAAGCCAGGCCAGCCATCAGCCTTACAAAAAACATTTAGTTTTTGAACATTAGGTTTCTAGTATGTACACTATTATGTTTTATTGTCATTTTCTTTCTCCAATCCCTGTATAAATATTTTTCATGTATGATGTCATATATACATCATCCCCTCATGTATCTATGTCTCATTATTTTTCTTTGTCCCCTATTTGTACAGTATTTAGTGTAAATAATGGAAAAAAGAACAACTGAGCTGTTGTTGATCTTTGACTGTTATTCTGTGAACTGAAAAATCAATTTTATTGCAACTTTTCCCCACATTCTTAGGCTCTTAATCTTGTCAGATAGGTGCAATGCAAGTATGTTGAAGCCAATGCCATGTCTGTCTCAGCTCATTGGACCAAGCCAAACACCCAAACCAAGGGCATCTGTGCATGCACTTAACAAAACCCCCTTGTTCTTTTGATTTGAAATCATCCTGACTATTGGAAATACTAATCTAGTATATAATATGTATGTAAGTTAGTACTGTGGTCAGAAAATTGACTAAGATTACCCCTAGGCTTTTATCAGACCTCACCCTCAGAAATCAGGGATCTTATAGGATCTGGACAGCATGGTACATAAGCTGTAGCCAAGCCCTATTCCAAGCCTCAACTGAAGTTACAACCTCACACAAACTTTAGCAAGAACCTTGCCTTGGCCCATTCTTGACAAACCCCACTTAACCCTCCAAAGCATTTTTGTACAAATGCACTCATACAAAAGTCTTCATATGATCCCCATGTATACATCACCTCTAACATATGGATCTCCATGTCACCACCTCCATCATTAATTGCATCAAACCCCCAAACCTTCTAGTATATTCCATTGTTCCATTTGACATGCTCTCCTCCTTGTAATAACTCTATAGCCCATTGTATTATCTCTTCTGCATTTGGACTATGCTATTCTTTTTAAATACAAGGGCCCCTACATGTATATACCTTTGTAGCTAGTTCACTAGTTCAAATATCAATTTAGTCTCCCTCTTGTAACCTCCAAACCCCTCTACCTTCCTCCAAAATTAGGGATAAGACAACTTGGGAAGGCATAACACCTAAGTTGAAGCCAAGTCCCCTTGACCCTGTACCCTTGTGACTACCTTGGTTTGACTTTAATAGCTTGGACTACATGAAAACAGCCTCAAACCAACATTCAGTGCCTTGACTTAACATGCAGCTAATAGAGCTCTTTCACCTTGACTGGTGCTACCATATTATCCTCAGCTACCCACATGTTCTCTTCATACCTGTACCCATACTCTTCCCACTTCACCAGGAAGTAGAGTTGGCCTTGTGTCAGATGACTGTCTGATACCTTTTCCATGATATAGTGTTCTTCCTCTTCTATAAGCTGTGGGGGTAAAGGTGGCTTGGACCTTCAGTCTGGGATCAGGTCATCTGGGGCAGAGATGAGTTTGACTGCATTAAAGACAGGGTAAAGATAGGATAGGGAGCTTGGAAGGTAGAGTCTGTATGAGTGTTTCCCACCTTCCTCTGGATGATATCAGGTCTTAGGTATTGGTAGCTTAGCTTCTGTGAGTGCTGAGTCATCTGAATGTCTGATGCATCCTAAAAAATATGGTTCCCATCCTGATACTTGGGGGCTGGGGTTTAGCATTGGTTATAGTACCAAGCTATGTCATCCTTGGCTTTAGCCAGTGCTGACTTGGCTTCTTCCAATGATTTCTCCATTTGGTCCTTGAACTCATCCACTGTCTCAGTCCATTATTTGGGTTATAGTGGCTTGAATCACATGTATGTGTGACATCCTGTGTCTAGCATGAATGAGGTCTGTTGAGTGGCTGAGTATACATGGTTTTTATACTGGAACTTGGCCATCAGTAAGAGGTCATCCCAATTATCCTGCCACTCAATGACAAATATCCTGAGGTACTGCTCCAGTTTCTGGTTAACACATTTGGTCTAGCCATCCCTCTGTAGGTGGTAGGCTGTGGTTGCTGTAGGTTTGATCTTAAGGAGTCAGTAGAGCTCCCAAGTGAACTCTGAGACAAATTGTAGGCCTCAGTCTGAGACTATCTGCTTTGAAAACCCATTCAGTTTCCACACATGTGCAAGGTGTAGCCATACTGCCCCCAAGGCTGTGATGGTTGTGTTTGTGCCGACTGAAGTCCAACCTACCATATTACAAGCTACAGACTTCCAAGTCTTACAAGTACTATTCAGTTCGGCTCGGCTCAGTTTGGTACACCACACTTTGATTATATTCTTCATTACTTGCTCACTTCACTTTGGTTACCTTTGGTACATGTATGGGCATGTATGCCCGCTTTTCATATATTACTATTCTTACTTCCATACTTTATATTCTCATTTCCATGCCTTATGCAACGTCATTGCATATCTTATGGCATCCCATTCTCTATATAAGTAATTAGTCCTCATGTATGTATTCTCCGTTCAGATTATTGACTAAGTTAGACATACGCTACCAGTACTTAAGTTAGTAGTCCAACTGTTTGGTACCGAGCATCTCAGACCTCTACTGAACATCCATCTGAAATCCAGTGGCACGGGCAGGAGGATTGGCACAATGCAAGAACATTGAAGCAGACACCATGTCCAAACCTTGGCTTATTAGACCAAGCTGAACCACCCAAACCAAGAGCATGTGTGCACGCACTTAACAGTATACTCTGAACCAATCATCTTCCTGTCTTTTACTACTCAAACAATATGCCTCCTCGTACTAGAGCTATTGCACGAGTCAAACATAGTTGGCTCACCCCTATGGTCTTACAGCGAAGAGCGTGTGGAATGTCCTCTACCCTGCCTCTC
>QFEC01001442.1:16016-26016 GCA_003316585.1 Gomphus bonarii | reverse complement strand
TGATTATTTTAAGGTATTTTTAATAATCATTTTGAGCTCCACAGCACTTCAATGCACGCAGAGTCGGACTGTCAGGCTGGCCAAAAAATGTATTTTCAAATAAAAAATATTTAGGGATTCTACTGTTGAGAGCACCGATATAATATAAAGGGTCATTTTTAAGTTTCATATGCATCTGTCAAGAATTGACTGAGAAATGACAATTTGAAAATTGACTCAAAATAAGAATGGAAATACGACATTGGCAAAGTGACAATAACTCAACAATAAATAACTCAAGAATATTACTTGAAAATGACCGATTTCTAGTAGCTCGGGATCGAGATTTACAGCGACTCTTAATGATCTTATCTCACGTCGTGATTATCTCTTATGCATGTGTTGCGTCTCGGGGATTCGTATGAAAATTCACTTCAGATATAGGCACTCCGTGTAAGCGGTAGCCTATCATGATCGCTGCTAGAGAATGGTACATAATATGAAATAAAACTAGTTTTTAATACGATTTAAGTCTCTAATTTAGTTGATGAGCTCAACAAGCCAGGAAATGTCTCTTGACAAACAACGTCACAAGAAATTTCGAGATGCGTATATTTTATATCTTCCCTTGGGTGATCCGTCCTTTATCTCCATGACTGCTTCCTGAATATACTATGCCGAGTATGAATCCCGCCTAGTCTACCCCGGCCCATATACACCCGTAGAACGGATTGAACGTGTACTAAAGTCCTGATAGCCTCTAACATTGGACGTGAGTGATGTTTCCATCGCACAAATTCAACGACATCAGATCTTGATAGAGGTGAGTTTGCAATTTAGTTGCCGTGCTCGAAAAAATTGATATAATCGTCGAGTCTCGTTCTGCTAAATTCACATAAACTTTGTTTGTTCAGCAGTGTCCCAAAGGTGATCTCAGCGGCATACATATTTTCAGCCACTCCCACCAATGTGGATTTCTGCGATAAGTTTCTTGTAAAAAGCACCTCCTCATACACCGTGACTGTTACAATCTCACGTGACACAAATCCTCGTGCCACAACAGCATGGAAGATTGTTTCTTCCGTCAACAAGGGCAGCCCTGTCAGAAGTTTCATACCCAGCTGTTTCTCGACCCTGCGTGTTTGAATTTGGCAGAGTTTCTGAATGACACCATCTATCACACTTTGGAACCCTGGCTGGTTCCATTTTTAACTGCTGGAATGACTCGCTCGCTCACATTTCTATCAGCTAAGAGACTCTTCTTATTGTTAAAGTAGATAGGAAAGTCGGGAATACTGGCGAGTGTCCATTTGATTATATACCAAGTGTATAATGACCATTATAGGGTTTCCCCTGAGATCAAAAAATGGTGAGAAGCGAAAAAAAGGACGATCTGAGTATGTGGCGCATGTGTTCGCTTCAGAGAAAGTCCGATCGGACCTTGTTGCGGTGTGTTTACCCCGGGATCTAAACCCGAATGGGGGTCACTAGTAAGTTGAGTGTACCTGACCAGCGAACATGCGTTTATTGCAGCACAATTGGGTTCCAAGAGCGAACCGTGAAATTGGTCGCTAGCTTTGTTAAGTATGGCTGCGTGCAGGTGACCAAGCGAGATTGGTGATGCTGGATCTTGATGCTTGATGTTTTGCTTTCTTTCTTTCTTCCTTCTATTTTTTTTTCTTGTGGCGCGGATCAGGAGCAAGAGATTATGGAGGGCGAGGAGAACGCATTGTAGGAAGTTGCTCGATCCACCGAAGGCAAGGCTCATCGCTCATTTTCAGACACTCACTACACACACCAGACCTACATCACCCGAGCAACCTACATCCCACTAAGAGAGCATATTTCATTATTTCACTTCACCACTACCAACCCCAGACGAGGTTGTTGATCATTCGCCGCATCAGGTCTAACCCCGCCGCACGCAAAATCATGAGAATGTGATGTGCGCATTAGGTGACCTGAGCTGGCGAGGAACGACAACCCAGGCAGGGATCAGGAGACTGGGAAAAAAAAAATCATTCCTCTGCTGCATGCACCAAGTGCGGGTTGGCTAGAGTGCAGAGTGTGTGTCGTCCTGCAGCGCAACCTCGGGTTATAAGCTCAAGTCTTACCTGTAAACCTCGGCGCATTTCTACAGAACAAGAAGGAAGCGGAACTAGGATAGAATACTTTAAGATGAAGAAGAGCATATGAGAATATAAGACCAGAACACTCCAGGTCTTCATACCCCATTTAACATGGACCGAGGATCCTAGGGCCTTACAGTAATCTTTGGCCCTAGGAGTTCCTCGGTGTTCAGAACAAGCCCCGTGTATCGTCCCGGCGGGTGTGATCCGTGCTATAATAGTGCTGATGGATAATGCGTTTAATTGTCCTCAATCAACTACATGCAGGGCTCAAATGCGTGGTCTCAACACGTCAGATCCTATCTCGATCATGGATTAATTTTTTCTGAGATTTCCCTGGCTCACCCTGCCCGTAGGACCCAACAGCCCCAATTGGCTACCGGAGTTGTAATCGTCTCGAGTTACCCACCACACTTTCTTTTCGCTCTGATTCCAGCAATTCTACCCCTCCATAGACATGACCATCGAAGGCGAAGGCAAATTCGCTTCTAGACTCGATTCGAAGGTTGGAAAAGAAAACCCAAAAAGTTTGACAAAACAAAACCTCGTAACGGAGCATTACAGAATCAATGCTTACAAATGAGTTTGACGATAGTTAGTAACTTCCGAAATTGTATTATATATAGCCGAATGTGTTTAATTGTCCCCTGTAAAATGATACAGTTATAGATCTCTCTCATTGCATCGATTGGATGATTTTCATATTGTCACAAGGCACTGTCATGGCCTAAAATAAGAATGCTGAGAGTTTTTTTTAGATATTTATTTATTTATTTGGGGAGAAGGGGCTGGGTAAAATCCGCATTAAACCTGAAAGGCAATCATTATGAATACAAAAAAAAAAAATAGCCTAACAAAGATGTGGAAAATAGCTTACTATATTCTTCCTATAATCTTCTTAGACTAGAGTTTTCGATGCAAAAGTGAGCACTAAAAAAACTTTTTTTTCGATGATTAGGATATGTATATTTTAATACGAGTTTTCCACTTACACTAAATAGATGATCGACTAGGCAAATGACTGCGCACCTTTCCATAGATGATGACTCAATTGAGAGATTGATTGTTCTCACGAGACCGATAGCAACGCTACACCAATCTGGTTGTTTGGATAGATCTGGTCAAATGAGAGAGACATGGCACCTCAGTCCATGACACATTCCGATCGTCATCTTTGTCGCTTTCCTCGGAGTCCGGTAATATTAGGAGCTTGGGTAATAAATTTGGCGATAGCTCCCATCTGCCTGTTCAAGAGATCCGAAAACGCTCCTCGGAGTCACAAAGTGTGTGTACCTGAAGATCAGTCCAGGATGACAGATCAAGTGAAGAGTCGTTTCCGGATCCAACCTGAATCCATGGGCCGCGGACTTGGAGTGAGGTAACTCTGAACAACTCAAATACCTGCTTTTGGTCAGCCTATGTTCACTTGTCTATGCACTCAGGTACCTCATAAACACGTTCCATGCCATGGCTTCTTGAATAGAATTTTTGAGCAGTGACAGTATCCCATTCGTCAATTGCCAGCATATTACGCAATCGCAACTATACATGAACGGAAGAATATGAAGGCCATGCAATGATGACTCGCCACGAGAAGATGCTTGTACGCGTGCAGCATGAGCGGAAGAATCAGAGTTGCATCCGTCCGGAGAATTGGGACGTAAGTAACCTGTGGCAATTCATGCGGCAAGAGCCTGACGCTTGACCAATGTTAAACTTGCATCCAAACTCAAATCCAAATTCAGAGATACAATGTTGACTAGAAACTTGCACCATCGAACTCAGATTGGTAGTTTGCTACCGGAGTGCAACATTGTCAGGTACACCAGTCCCAAAGTTGGTGGATCTCTAGGCGCTGGACCGGTGGGAATCTTGCAGTAAAAACGCTCTACACTAGTTCCAGCCCCCATGAAT
Source organism: Gomphus bonarii (assembly GCA_003316585.1). NCBI lineage: Eukaryota > Fungi > Basidiomycota > Agaricomycetes > Gomphales > Gomphaceae > Gomphus > Gomphus bonarii. The sequence continues at coordinate 21,994 of QFEC01001442.1, read as the reverse complement.
ATTTTAATTTCTTTACTTTTTTCCTAGTGACGGTTGTAGAATATTAGATAGGTGACTCAGTCAAATAAGTGATAACGCGACTGAGGGGACGTCTGGTTAACTACCGTGGTACTTATACTATTCGGGAGACTCGAACAAGAAAAAAAAAACATAAACTGCAGAGTGATGCGGAACGAAAAGCGCAGCAAGTGTGGTGCATGTGTGGACGCGTCGTCCGTGACCTGGAATCCAAGTGCTACAAACTTAAACATAGGTGTAGCGTCTAGACCCTGTGCCGTTGCAGGCTAAAGAAAAGTTTAGATTCGGCGCCAAACCTTACTTAATAATAAAGGGACGGTAATAACAAGCCGGGTTAGCGCTGACCATGTCGCGACTCAGCTGATGCACTCATTTGGGCTTTTCACATCCTCCAATACACGCGAACCAATGTCCGGTAAAGAATTATTCAAGAAGATTATACCGCACTCCGCCAAGGGAGCGGCAGCGCTTTTGCCATGGAGATTGAACAAGTTCCGCGGCAGCAATGCTGAGAGACAAAAATCACATTACGACAATATCAAACCGAGGATAATATCAAGCTTCTTCATCTCACTCTCTTCCAACTTGACCTCGCCACGTCTCGTCACTACCTCGTCACCGTCGGAGAATATGTCCGAAAAATCATCGTCAGCTAGAGAGTAATCTGTATTGCCGATGGCCTGAAAGTCGAGGTGGTGTAATCACATTCAGATACAGTATCTCGAAACAGAACGGACGTACACTACGCCGCTTGGTATATCTCCCATATCGCCTTCTCCATGGAATTTTTCCATCTTTCACAAGCACTTGCTCTGCGGGCGAGGCCCATGTTTTCGTCTACCCATGCCCTGACCTCATCTCGCGAATGGCCAAGCCTCTGCCTGGTGGAACAGCCAACCATGTGGCGAACCATGAGATCTGACCTCACTTGAGATTTTCCGCAATTAAATGGGCAGAAAGTCCTATATTGATTGGCGGCATTCAAATGCGCCGAAGTCTTGATAATGAATGCCTCTGCGAAGGTCAGTGTACCCTTATCCACATCATCAAGTTCCTTTAGGACGTGAGTGGCGAGCCAGTGACGAGCACCACCCTTGATGTCTCTGAATAACAGGCCGCAGGCCTTTCCCCCAGGAAAGATATAGGAGCAGGTCCCCTCTGCTGTGCTGAAGATGTGAACGGCTGTTGTGATCGGTACAGGAGGAATGGTCGGGTTTGCTGGTTGGGTGGTCATTCTTGTCTCTCGTTCCACTTGCTCCCGGAAATCCATAGGGCTCATCTCTGCGGATTCTTCAAAGTTACTTAAATCAAGGTCACAGATATTCTGGACATCTTTGGGATTCGAGGCATATTCACGTGCAGTCACATCCCAGAATATCGCTGAACTTGGAGCAGAGTCCTGCGACCAGACAGATGTCGCACTACTCGGGGTGACTGAACATGTGTCGGCCTCGCTGTTGATTATACCCGTGCAGGTGCGGGAGAGACAGGAAGTTGTTCTTCCCTCAGATATGTTAGCCGTATTGTGTGGAGCATGTCGACCATGAGTACTTTTCAGGACTCTGTTATAAGAATATTGCCCTGGTGATGAAATCGGATGCTCAGGGGTCATCTGTGGACCGACGAAAAGACCATTAGCTTTTTGGACATTGATTGGTCCTGGGCGTTTGGACATAGCATCCAGCACGTTCCTACTAGGATCAGAGCAAGCTTGTACGTCAAGGACTGGGGAAAGGTCGGACGGTTGGAGGCGGGGTGATACCACCAAATGAGGGTTAAGTGAAATGACATCCCTCGTGGTAGTTCCAAAATCGTCGATAGAACGGGCGCGGTTGATAGGTCTGCATCGTTTCAAGTATGACAAGTCATCCATAATGTAACTAAGGTCATGAGCAATAGAATGCTTAACGACCGCAGAGGAAGTGGCAGTAATTATCGGCGATCTTCCGTGAACTTGATTTGTAGCAGAGTTGAAATCAGTCAGCTGTTCCATCGTACTAGAATCCAACGGAACATTGAGCTCGGTCACCGACGACACGGTCGGTTCAAAGATATTAGGGGGAAACGGCGCAGAGAGCGGTGTCAAGGAGTGAGCAGAACTTTGTCCAGAGGTAAGAGAAGTAAGAGATTTCGAGGGAAATTCGAAAACGGGATATATAAGTCGGGTAATGGAGGAAAACGTCGCATTTGGATCTATATGAAGGGGTAATCCTTCGATGGCATGCGACCTAGAAACATTCTCTGGAGACTGAGTGGGTCCACGAGGTGTAAAAGGATTACACTGAAGATATTCAAGTAGGTAGTCTGAGTCAGGACCGTCCATCTCGTAACTTTTGTCACTCGCACAAGCTGCCACCTTCAAGACGCTGGGGTTTCTCTTACGTACCGACCCCCGTCTACATGTAGGACATATCTTTACAAAACGTGTAACGAGCTCCTTCGGAACATAACTCCATGTTCTATTGATCTAAGGTGGGATATCAGAGACATTGACAGCATCTTTGCGAATATATTACCTCTTGTACTGTTGCGTCGATCCTACCATGACCACACTTCCCATGGGCCTCGCATAGGATGAGATACAGTTCATCTTTGAGAGGAACACGTTTCCCTTGGTGGTAAACTACCGAAAACATCTTCTCTGTTGACGTGAACCCAAGCTCGCGTGACTTAGATATATGGAGGTGGAACATCTCGCAAACCCAGGTGCGAAATTGAGTGGAACCATTTTCTGTGTTGTCTCTGTCACGAAGAACTTGCAGGATTTCAGCATAGATCTCAGCAGACAGGAGCTCCTTCTTTCTGCTCTCCCGTGGCAGCTCAGAAAGGTATTCCTGCTCTATCTCGGAATAGTGCTGCCAAGTCGGTAAACCAAGCAAAGGAGAGGAAGTATTGGTGTAATTAAAGTTGGAAAATGCAGATGAGAGAACGGGTTCGGAGCAAAGACTTGGCAAACAAGAGATGGAACCCGAGGAGAAGGAGTCGAGCTTGCAACGTGAGGAAGCATTAGACGTCGCAGATATACAGGAACTATTGCGGCCAGTGACTCTGGAAGACATTATACTAACAAAAGGAGATATGAAGGTGGATAGATGGCGGATAGATTCGAATTATGGTAGGTTCGTCCGTGGACCGTGACTGATGCGAGATAGATAGTAGAGTAAGAGAAAATGACCGGAACTATGTGACTACCGTGACAGAGATAACAAACAAGTACAAACTAGCATATACACGACGGCAAACAAACAGCAAACCTTGAACACAAACCATGGTCAAACGATAGACAACTCATCATTGTTATATTTACACCAGGTTGAGAGTGAAACATAAGTTGTTGTGTTGTTTGACAACATAACAAATCTTGAAATTGATCTAGAACATCATGATATGTAAAGTAGCATAAATATCCCTCGAGAGATGGATACAGGCAGAGTGAAAATAGGAATATTCCATAGTCTCTAAATAGTGTACCTAGTAAATCAAGTGGTTCGTCAAATGGTATACAGTCTCTTAAGTCTGAGTTGGAATTGACAAGAAGAAGAAAGGAGCAAGAAAGACCTCTTTAGATATATAGGAGTTAGCAGATTGGGGAGTGTTGGGTGCTATCACAGGCACTTGGATTAAGCAATCAAATGCCCCTAAGGTGTAATCTGGGGAGCCCCCTGCAGATCAAGCCTCAAATTTCAATTTATTTGCTCAGACTCTCAGCATGAAACATCAGTCCTATGCATTCCAATTGTCAGACAGATCTGAGTGACTTTACAGGCATAAAATAATCTAGCCATAACAATCCTTCATCTACAGTAAGTGGCAATGTCATAGCATACTCAGACCCTTGTGACACTCCAAATGAGAACTCAGGACTCGATTGTTGGATCCCCTCCTGCATGAAGAATTGTCTTCTTGTCAAGTTCCTTGGTAGTTGCCCAAACAACTACATCATGGGGCCTAAATACTTCATCACTGCCTTCCCACCAGCAGCTATGCAATCCTAGGTGTCAGGAAGACCTGTGTGAGCCGATAATCACGGATCCGGGAAGAAGAGGGGATACATGTGTCGCGAGAAGATGTGCCAAGTCTCGCTGTTTGATTTTGTCGAAGAGATGAAAAAATGCTCCGGCGTGAATAGTGGAAATACCATGTCGAAGGGGTGTCAGAGAGGTGAATAGAGGAAAGAGAAGGGGCTGGGGCTGGATCTGATATCATGGAAGAGGGCACCGGAGATGCATTAGAGGAAAGGAAGACAGAGTCGAAGATGTCACCAGGAAGGAAGGAAGTAGACGGGGAAAGCCGCGCCAGACGTTTTTGAAAAGTTTGTTTTGAAGTCCCAAAAGTCTGTCAGGATATTAGGACATGAGAGTTGATTCGACGAGGAAGGATATCACCTTCATGGAGGTCAGTTGCGATAATATCTTCTTGAGTAAATCCGTCTGATATGGCTTTACGTACATAGTTCCCACTGGAGATGAAGATTCAATGATTTCTTCCTCGAGGAATTTACATGAGACGTACAGCGACACCCCAGATCAAGCAGAAGAGCGCCCTTTCTATCCTTTCCTAACCTTAGAATAGCTTCATAAGCGGGGTATTTCGAGATCTTGAATCTGGAAAGTGTAAGGTAATCAGCAAGGCATGAAGGTGGGATGTTGGACTCACGCAGTAAAAGTTAAAAGTCCAATGCACGGGAAATTGTACACCTGTAAACGAAAAAATTACACGAAGACCTGGATATTCACAGTGTTAGCTTATAGCATAGGCTTCGGCCTCCACTTGTAGGATATGATTTCTCCGCTCCCCGTTGTCTTGGATACCAGTCTGACCCTTGAAGAATGCGAGTCCATCTTCGCGCCACCGAAATTCAACGCTTAGGACTATATATGTTCTTCCGAATCCCAGGGCTCTTCTGATCTAATTATATTTCTCCAGGGGTGTTGCGAAATCCTACGATTGGCATGACTAATCGTGGCAGCCTGGATAGTATTGTTTTGTACGATCAGTAAAATAAGTTGCATTAACGGAACAAGGTCTCATCGCACTGGTTATCGAAGATAATTACGATTTCCATGTGAAGTTGTTTAAACACAGAGGTACACGCACAGATATAAGTAGTACACGAGCTTACATCAATGTTCAAACTTATAGAAAATTCATCGTGATGTCCGAATGTGTGCACCAACAAACGACCATCCATCACCTAATCCAAGCATCATTGCCTTAGCATTTGGTTTTTTCTTTCTCTTGCGCTTATTATCTTGAGTACTTGTGACGATGAAATTAGTTCCTACGTCCTTGAACCACTTCGCTATTTGGGGAAGCCTGGTTTTAGATTTGGGACGTTTGGGGGAGCGGATGTTGTCGCCATGGCGAGGCTGCGATGGTAAATGCTCGACTATATCATCCAAGACGTTCCTAATTACAGGGCGAGGGGGTGAGAGAGAACGTGGAGTTGGCAGGCTTGGAGGTAGCAGATGCAATTCAGCGATGGACTGGTCGTGGAGGGGTAAGAGTTTCTCTAGTGACGACAAAATGGCAACAGAAGGAGAGACGGGCTTGGCCTCTGGAACTGGAGGATCATCCATTTGGGATGCCTCGACTATTCGGGGAGATGCAGCAGGGGAAACGGGTTGAGGTACTGAAGAAGAGAAATGCTTGGCTTCACGAGCTGGAGAATTATCCGGATGAGATGCCTGGAACGATGTAACAGACAAAACGAGTTGAGGCATGGAAGAAGAGACAGGCTTGGCCTCTCGAGCTGTAGAATCGTCCGGTTGAAATGCCTCGACCATTCGGGAAGATGTAACAAGGGAAACAAGTTGAGACACGGAAGAAGAGACAGAATCGACCCCTCTAGCTGGAGAATTATGAGGTTGAGATGCCTCGACCATTCGGAGGGATGTAGCAGGGGAAACGAGTTGAGGCATCTGTTTATTCTCGTCCTTGGTATTGTGGTGTGCATTGGA
>QFEC01001442.1:2931-15895 GCA_003316585.1 Gomphus bonarii | reverse complement strand
AAATTTGGGGTTGTAACGTTTGATAAGTGGCTCCTGTGTAGTGGGAATAAAAACGTTTTGATCCTCTGTTGTCACGTCCCCTTGTTCTCCTGACGGTTGTATCTCAGTTGTCTCAGTAATATCCATATCAAGCTTCCGCCTTTTCAGAGGGTGTCCGCCGCAACCAGAATTCCGCCTAGAAACATTACCTACATGCTGTGTCGTCTCAGCAACCCCGTTATTGTTTCTAATTCTCGTTGCAAAATTGTTACGTCGCACAGAATTTCGTTTTCGTTTCAAAGCTTCATGGAGGTCGATGAAGGGTGGTCTCCATTGTGGAAGAGTCGATACGGAAGGTGTTTGATTTGCTTCCCCCCCAGGTATGGACTGTAGCATTGCATCTAGCAGACGCTCGCGCTTGTTTGGTCTTCCCTGAATAGTAGGGGACGATGGAAAGTCGTGGGAACTTCTCGCACTGGCAGAGGGTAGTACAGGGAAGATCACTTGAGTCACCTTGAACGACCAAGAGACTAAGTTCACAACGAAAATATGCTGTTAAGGCCGTGTATGACGTACAGTTTCTTTCCTTGAACCAGCGGGGTCCACAACAAGGGAGTCTATGAAAATGTCCTCATCGCTATCACCGTATTTGAATAGAGCTTTTGAAGTCCTTGAGTGGTGCATTTTGGATGTATTCTCCCTGGCGTGACTTGTTAAATATGTGGTGGTCAGACAAGACCTATAACTGAGATAATAGATTTACTTGACAATGTCCTTCTGTGAAGCAGCAGGTAAAATGCGGTCCTTATTTATTGTTGCCATGGCTTGCGCTAACGTAGGTAGACCGAGGCGAGACGATGATGCCAGGGAACCACCGACAGACTTCTTAAGCTTCGAAAAACGCAAGTTATAGCTGGCAGAAGAAGGCGCCCGAACGACAAAAGCTGAAGTGTGCAAAGGATCAATGTCTTGTTTGGCAGGAGAACCCTTGGTGAGAGGAGAACGCAATCTGACAAAAGGCTTATGGACAATGTTTTTCAGAATAATTCAATTGAGAATGACATATTCTGACCTTCACGCTATTTGTGCTTTCAACTTTTTTGGGAGGAGCAACTTTCGCACTCAAGTTCTTAGCCTCTCTAGCCAGTTTATCAGTATCTATCACAGCAGAAGTATGAATGTAGTGTATCTTATTTTTATGTCGAACTGGAGGCCAGGCTGTCGTAGAAGAAGCTATATGCAGCCTAGGTTTCAGAAGTTTCCTGGCCTCAATCACAGGAGCGTGCTCGCGCCATGCGTGAACACGTTCGCTTAGCACGTTCTTCGTGTCATGGAGTCTGAGATTATTGATGTATTGTTTCTCCTTGTCAATAAGTGTAAGAGGTCGTGCAGGGACGGAGGGGAATGGCTTGGCTAGGCGAGTCGGTTTGCCGGTTTTACCGATACATGCAGCACAGTGCCAAGCACGGATAGAATTCTCATGAATTCCACGATTAAACGCGCTGACCATTGCAAGGAGATTAGAGTTATCCATCGGGGGCTTGAGGCATCCTGTAATTATCGTTACAATGATCAGGTTCACCGAAAAGCAAGTGTTCGATACATACTGTGGTGGCAAGCTATCCCACACGCACACAAGAGCAAGAAGTTATTAGGCGATGAGTTCTGCAGATTGCACATCCTACATGGAACTCTTTCTCCCATTGTAAACCATGTGGTGCTGACTAATCTAACCTTGCTTGCGCACGCCCTCATGGAAAACGACTTATTTCAACTATGGCGGTTGGTCGCAGAGCTCTCAGACCAACTTAGCCAGAATAGAGCAATAACTGCCTCCCTTCAAGCCCAAGCTGGCTCTGTCAAAGTGGGCATAATGTCGAGTTGTGCCATGAAAACTCACCCTTACTTTCTTGTGTAGTCGGCAGCTTCTCATCAGGGAACTGGATTCGCCTTGAGAAGGTGGGCCCACTCCTTCGAATAATCTCTCTCTCTCTCACCCAATTTCAGGTTTAATATGCACATGACTCAAGGTAAGACGATGCCAAGATCGAGATTTGCAATATGACAGCTGTCTCACAGAAGCTTTTGAGTCTGAGCTGGATCGAATGAATGCTACATTTATTCAACAGAATGTGGAGCTTCAAAACGATAATAAACAGCTTGCCGCGTTGCTCAAAGAATACGAGCAAACACTCGAGACTGTCATGAGCAAGTTCCGCACTCACGCAGTTCGTGTCCTCACCCTCAGATATTTCCTCTTAATCTCACAAACCAAACACACAGCATGCTTCTCAGCAACACGAGCTTTCCTTGACACGCCACTATGAATCATTAATACTTTCCCGAGAAACATCTCTATTGTCCTCAGACCTCGCTGCCTCAACGGCGTATTCTCACTCCTTAACACGCATGTCTCACCTCTTACGTGCTGCTCTTCGTGCCTGTGGTGGTGAAAAATCTGAGGATGAAGTACGTCTTCCTCATACACATCTATGTGCCATAACATCTCCCCGGTGGTCAGATACCTAATGAGGCACGTGATACAGAACGTGAACAAGGCGGCTACGTGGAGGGCTCAGGATTGGACGACTGGGCCCTCGAGCGCGAGTCTGAGCTCATACGACTCGAATACGAGAACTATGAGCTACGGCGCATGCTTGGTATCCACCCACCCGCGTCGCCTGAATTATCACCATCAGATCTTCCCACACGCTTGGAGGCGACAGTGGAAGGTGATCAACCACAACAAAGCGGACAGGGCATGTTCACTGGACCCCATAATCAGGAAGCAGGAGATGACCTTACGCTCCGTCGTCAACCGTCGCTTACCCAAGGGCAGACGCAAATATCTCTCGAGGCTGCGCAGCAGCCCCATTCACAAACACAGCCATTACACATCGCATTTCCCCCTGAGGCACCCCTAGTCACTCGGAAGTATGGGCGGCGCGCTGGTAGCGGAAGTGGAAGCTTCATTAGTGGTACTGGGAGGTTCATCATGACTACCGGGGAGATTGATCATCAATAATTTTTGTAAATGAGATGCCGGGCTCTATCCAGAATCGCCATCAGGGCCACGTCTAGGGGCTTTAAATTACTCGTTTTCCCTCGCAATTGTCCAAAAAAACCTAGCTCAATCGTCCTGCAAGCGAAGACCCTGCTAGACCATCAATTTCAATCAGACCACAGTTCTTATTTTGCAGAGTCTCGAGGAAAACCCAAACGGAAGCGGAAGAGAAGTCCCAGTCCTAATGTCGCAAGGCTCATGTGCCCAACCATCGAATCTGCGGTCACACAGTAGAGTTCACTCCCCTAATTCATAGCTCATGTATTATGCATGATGAGCCCCATAAATTCATGGCGTATTTGTTTCTGCAAATAGACATACGACTCCAACCTAACACCGGATCAGTACTACAGTCATGGAAAATGAATAAAATTGATAAACTTAACACTATAGGAAGAGATATGACTAGATAGCAGTGCTTTAGGCACTAGTACAGAAAGAAGTGGTGAAAAGGTCCTCGATAATACAAGTTCATATTTTTTTTTGCGCTGGCTTGAGTTCTTCATGCGAACCCGTTGCCCTAAATCCCAGTATGTAGGGTATAAGCTAGTGCTATAGCTCTTCAAAACGCAAGGTGAATCGTGTGAATTGTTTATTCACATAAAATTCATATAGTGCATTGAACACGCCATCGATATTACACTCCACAGCGCATTGCGCTGATATTTCTTCTCTTCACTTCTCATTATAAGTGCCCTCGAGCGAATTTTTAACATTACGCACCGGGAGAAACAGGCTGTGAAGGGAGGAATGAGATAAAAGTTACTTCGATTGAAGGATATTTCGATAATGTAACGCGGTTCTTAAACAGGAAGGTGACTTCATGTCACAGTAGATTTTTCGATGCCACGAGCGACGAGCGAACGTTTCAACAAACTACACCAGGCTTCTGCCAAACCAGGATCATCCAAATCTACTCGAGACCATAATGGTTCAGGGTCAGCTTCCAATCCCATCTTTAACACAGACAGATTTGGACAACACATCTTAAAAAACCCACTGGTTGCTCAAAGGTACGCAGGGACCTTAGGCTTATCGCAGACTCTTCTCTATGAGGTCTGAATGAGACCGCTAAAGAGACTCTACTTTATATCCTGATATGATTGCATATTCATTCTTTTTACTTGTTTCAGTATTGTGGACAAGGTCTGTCACCCTAGGCATGCGGAACAGGAATAAAGCTGACGGGACTCTCAGGCTAATTTACGCCCAACGGATAAGGTCCTAGAGGTGGGGCCTGGTACAGGAAACCTGACGGTACGAATTCTGGAGAAGGCGAAACATGTCACCGCTGTAGAGATGGATCCACGGATGGCTGCAGAGTTGACAAAGCGAGTGCAGGGCAAGTGAGTTTAGCCTTATTATCATTTATTCGTAGCTCATATCTCCTTACTAGACCCGAGCAGCGAAAGCTGGACATTATAATCGGGGATTTTGTCAAGGCGGATCTGCCATACTTCGACGTCTGCATCTCTAATACTCCTTATCAAATTTCATCACCCCTTGTCTTCCGACTGCTTTCCCATCGTCCCCTCTGCAGATCTGCTATCCTCATGTTTCAGCGCGAGTTCGCCCTACGTCTCGTTGCGCAACCAAACACCTCTCTATGGTCCAGGCTCTCTGCAAATGTGCAGCTTTATGCCAAAGTAGACCATATAATGAAGGTTGGAAAGAACAATTTTCGCCCACCGCCACAGGTTGAGTCTAGCGTCGTTCGGATTGCACCATTGGACCCACCTCCACCTGTAAAATTTGAAGAATTCGATGGCCTGAACCGGATTATATTCAGCCGTAGAAATAAAACAATACACGGCGGATTCATGGCCAAAGGTGTTATTCCCATGATGGAAGCCAATTGGAAAACATGGTGTGCGGAGAATAATCAGGTTTGTACCAGTGGCCGTTCTCAATTTGATGATCTTTCATTCAGCCATCCATAGATCATAGACGATTCCATAGACATGAAAACTCGAATAGAACGTGTTTTGGTTGACACTGGCTATTCGGATAGTCGAGCGGCAAAAATGGGTATAGATGATTTATTGAAGTAAGTAGTGACCTCACCTCTTTACTGTTACTCACTAAGTACCCATATAGACTCTTGTCAGCATTCCATGATATCGGTGTGCACTTCGCTTAAGAGTCCATATCCTAGTTTATGTACCCCTTGAGCTATTTTTTTTTTCGTTTTAAAAGTATTCCAAACGGAAGGCTATACCATCCCTATTTCTTTTTCTCAGAAATATCGACAGCCTCAATCCACTTTTTTGGAACTCCTTGCGTAACCAGAAATTCGGTCACTGCCTTGATCTGCTTTCCCTGGACGAGTACCTCCACCACATTTCCCTTACCTGGCACAGGGGAAACTACCGCGCAATTAATGCTGCGAAGATATTTGTGAAATGAACAAGGTGGATACCCACCAGAAGTCGAAGTCGCACATATTCTTTTCAATTCGTCACTCATGAAGTCAGGGGAAATGCAAAAGCTCTCGCAGCCAGTCACCAACGTCGAAGCTTTTCGGCCTTGTCTCACTTTAACCACAATAGAGATGGGCTTCAGCTGACCCTTCCTGTATTCGAAAGTAAAGTGACCTCGCCTCCTTGTTGTAAGAAAGCAACAGATAGACCCACCGAACCATAGGATCTTTACCGTCGACGACAACTTCATGCCAGCTCTGCATGCGCTCAGACACCCGCTTGACCGCTTCATCTCGTTTGAGGTATTGAAGTGTCTCGCTAGACTTTGGCGCCACGAGCACAGACAGAAGAAGCTCGTCTGGGTGTATATACTGCTGCTCCCGAGGGTTTACTAGTGACCGAGACGTGCTATATTCATCGATGATCTTCCGAAGATCTATCAGAGTGTATAGATTTTTGGGGCTGAAGCAGGTGAAAATATCTGTAAATGGCGTGAAGCAGCGGAAAGAGACGCACTTCTTCCCAATTGCTTCGAAGAATTGAACACTCTGCGCATGCGGCTTCCAGAATTCTCGCACTATGATTTCTTTTACCTTTTCTCTGTCAATCTTTTCGCGTTCGGCCCTCTTCTCCTCCCGCTTCTCTTTGTCTCCCACAGTTGGGTAAGGGATGTGAGCTTGTATTTCCTGATGAGATCCATTCACACCGAGGATATTCAGGTCTCCTTTGAAATCTTTTAGACGGAGAAAGCCATCCTTCTCAATTGATTTCAGAAATGCGGTCAAATTTTTAAAGCTGGAATGCTTGATGTCAACTGGTGTGGACATAGTTTGTGAGGATTGAGGACGAGAAGGAAGAATATAAGTGGAATATAGCGTGGACGACGTGATTGGGAACGCGGACGGAGGGAGCTTGGATAACTGTGAGTAAATTGCTTGAATGGTGCTCATTCGAAGGATTGCGGTAATTTCTGAAAGCTTATTGGATAAGTGATCGATGTTTCGCAGCTCGGGGATAATAACCTTGGGGTGTTGCTTCTAAAAGCAAGTTCTCTTGTGGAGGTATCGCTTCGACAATACTTGACACACCGTCGATGTCCTGTTCGGTCTCGGGAGTGCCACTAGTTGCTGTCGCCTGATCCTGCGACATACCTGTCTCGTCAGTCGAATTAGAGATGGGTGGTATTTCAAAGGAATCCGGAGGTTCAGATCTGCAACCCATGTCCCACAGGCTATCTCCGAACGTATGTAATACGTGGACTGCTTTGCCTTTGGTGTTCTCTTGGAGTTCCTCTGCATGCACTGCCATTCGACCGACAGCTAATGGTGGGGCGACTACACCTTGATTCGCAATATGGCGAGTGACGGCAACTAGTTCAGTTCTACGAAGATGTTGAGGATGTTGTATGACTTTCTGACCATTATCTTGAACCTCGAAGCAGACAGAGTGAGGACTAACATACCTCCAGGGATCATTAGATCCGCACCACCCACGAGGACTGGAATTACAGCCGGTGGTGTGGATATAACTGGTAAAAGTGTAGGTCGTTTCCACAGAGTATATACTTTTTAACAGAAACTCTAAATAACTCTATGGCCGTGAGATTGTATTGCAGAAGCGCACCGGTAGGAATCAAATCATTGGAATCCTTTCCAAGGCTGAACCATAGCGGATCGCCTTCAGGTGAAATGTATGCAACCTAGATAAGTTCAGAATCCGATATAACAGACCCATAGAGATGATCACTGACACCCGGCTCGTCTAAGTGAGTGTTGAATTTAAGAGATAATAGAGACTCAGGAACCAGTATATCGCCCGTCTCTGGTTCGAGAGAAAAGGTCTGAACTATACGCTGTTTGAGTTTCCTACGATCCGAGCTCCTCAATGGTGCTTTACATAAACATTGATGAGAACACAAATATAAGCGACTTCTGAGTTTTACTTCTTACCAGAGGTTTTGATATCATGAAACGGCTTCTTAAAGGCCATGGTAGACGTCGTTTGCAGCTCTTTCTTTCACTATATAGATTCCACTGCTTCTAAACAAATAGATAATGAAAATCAGTGTGTGATGGGTTGGAAGGACAGTCGCTATTGATGATGTAAGTAAGGGGTGCCAGAAGGTCACTGTGGGGCTGGTCCAACTTATAAATTGGGAAACAGCTAGGTAATGCTGAGTTCTCAACTATTCGCCCCAAAATCCCAGCAGTTATCTCAGAGGAGCGCGAAGCAAGAGTTCAACTATCATTATTCTATCACACGATCAATATTTGATTTTACACTAGCCAGCTTATTAACAAAACTTTTGACGCAAATGATCTTATATCATGACTGCAATAATGATCAAAGATCCAACCCCGTTCTGACACCCCACGTGGGTTTCGGGACTGACTCGGAACATATTCTCCAAAGGCTCCAGCGCCCACAGCCAGGCAGTAAATAGAGCCGTTTCATTTTATTTATTTAGAGATCGTGTCTCTTGAAAGTGAGGCTAAAGGCAGTCATTCTCCAAATATCACTGCACAGGAGACGGTTTTTTTTTAACCATCATGATTCATACTAGTTCAATAACGAGCAATTTTCTTCATCCGCGTTTGCTCTTCCCAGAGATGTGCGCATGCCATCGGGCTTTGGCTGTGTAATAATAAATGTAATCTTTCGAAATAAACTTGCAATTTAGCAGAAGAAGACCATGGCGAACCAGGGTGAGCGCAGAGACGCCTCAACAGCGTTACTATCGACATATGCGCGTGGATACAAATCCAGGCGTATCCAACCCGACAAAATCCAGCGTCCCAAACGAGTCCATGGGAAATAACCTTGTCAGTCAACACGTTTCTTGGTGCTGACCTGGATTGTCACGAGTAACAGGTTGACGACTCCATCAACCTCGAAGCAGGCGCACGAATTCTTAGGCGACAGAGACGCGAAGCGAGCGATGCGCAGCCAAGCAGGTGTCGTTGAAGCTAGACCAGGTATAATCGAAGACACACATATCGACCCGCTTAGCGAATACATCCAAGAATGGTGTGCCGTGATTTTATCAGAGAACTGATAATAGACACTCACGATACTTTCTAGACGACGGCTGGGCAAACGCTACAGCTACCAATACTGGTGGTACTGCCTCTAGACTCGTCACAATCGCAAGCAACGGGAGCGTCGCAGCAAGTGTGGACGACGTTCGAGGCTCTGCAGGATGCTGCGACTAGCCATGGGGAGGCGAAAGCGAGATATCAGACGGGGGAGGAAAGACTTGAGGCCGTGGTGGGGAAGGAGCAGGCATGAATCAGTCATGGGATGAAGCGGTGAGATGGAGAGTTGTTTGTATACATAACATGAATAGTGTCTTATGTCATGTATTTGGAGGTAAATCTTGAAAGGAGCCTTTCTTGCGGAAATCGCCATTTTTGGATTAAGGTTCTCGCCTGGCGCCAAATGTGGCTGTTTCCTTTTCCCTTCAGTCACCACCTTGTCTCAACATACATCGATAGATGGGCCAACGCCATCACATTTTTCTTATCGCTAGAATACATCACCGCAATGGAACTAGCCGTTATCGATGTATAGCAGCAGTAAGTTCTTTCAAACTGACTAGATTGTCCAACTCTTCTTTACGTATCTGATTTGGGATTAGTTTTATCATCAATGGTTGTTTGGCCGTCAGGCTCTAGCAACGTGTTCGAGCTGTATGGTTCTCATTAAGAATAAAGAAAACGCGCGCATCGTGGAAGCCGAGCTGGCGACAATTGGGTCTTTTTACGCTAAAAATGAGATGTTTCGAGAGAAGCCTGCGCCTTTCTTGTCGTCTATTTTGTCTATGGCTGTGTCGATCCAAATGGAAAAACGCTACTCCAGCGGGGGTTTTTTTCTCGATACGAACATGAGGAGTGTTGGCGGAGGTCAGACCAGTCTGTGTATAGTAACTCTACTTATTCACGATCATGCTTTGATAGATAACAATGATGGTTTGACTGTCATCGATGTAACTGATCCATCTTCACCGGCTTACTGTTTTGTCTCGTTTTGTGGACTCGAAGCAGCAGAGATGCAAGTGGACAAGCTCGTTCCCTTGTCTGCTGAAACGTACGTAAAGGCATACTACCCTGATCCTACTGGGGAAGATTTGGTTTACATCCATCCGATAATACGTCAAGATCCCCATGAACTCCGTGCAGACGTTCAGGAGCATATCAATCTTTTTAAGGATGTGAAATTGATCGAATCATGGATGCTTCACGAAGCGTGGCCCCGGGATGGATACAGAGGCTTCAAGCCAGAGCCTCAAATGAGTGATTCAAGTGACTCAGAGGCAGTCGTGCCACCTTTGTCTGAGCTTTGCCTTCGAAAGGCAATGAAGCATACGGAGATTTACCAAGACATTACTACTTTGGAAGCTACCATTTCCCTTCCAGGTATAGGGGCAAGGCTATTGCAGGTGCTTGCAGACCAGGATCAAATCTCAGATGCACTGTTGGGCCTAATGATTAAGTCACTTTCTGAATGTCCTGAACCTGATCACTCTATACTGGATCTCTCTGTCTATTCCCTTACTGCACATCAGATCGTACAGGTTGTTTCGCACTTTCCAAAGACGCGTGTTCTGAATCTGAACAGAAACCCTCATATAACCTGTGCAACTTTGCGCCAACTCCTCCCGACCCTTCCGGAACTAACACGGCTCATCATCTACAATTGTCCCGGGATATCTGCCTCCGATATACACACCTTACGTTGTTCCGGAGATTTCCCCAATCTCCAGGCCGTTTATCATCGTGGTTATATGATGTTCACTAATGACATTGATCCTTATGAGTTCCAAGAAGAAAATGCCGGTGCACCCACCCTTCTTTCTTCGTTCACTTTTTGGTACCAATATTCCTATGGACAGAAGCCACTTTTAGGTTGTACGGTACCTTTCCTGTCGCCACGAGCCCTGGTGGTCTCTTTGTGCGATACGTTCGACTATTTGAGCTGGACAGATTCCATGGCTCTCGGGCATATCTTTGCTTGCTTTACATCTCTCCCACGCGCGCCCAACGTTCCTTTCGCAGAGCGTGTGTTTGGAAACACTCCCTTAAATTTGAGTTTAGGTGGTGAAGGCTGGTTATTCTTCCTACCCGAACCCAGATTCAGGTCAGATCAAAAATTAATCTACGGATTTGTGCGATATTGGTCTTCAAATTTGCCTGATAGTCAGCAAGAAGAGACCACGTCTCCACTGGAATTTGAAATCATGAACCTTACGCAATGGCTGGAAGCTAACGGTGTCGCTAACAAGGTAGAGGCAGAATGGGTTGAAAAATTATCGGGTTACCTTGGGGAGGGTATCTTGATCACGAGAGAGCAGGTGACTCAACATCTTGAGTCGTATCATACTCAACAACTTGAGTGGTATCATACTCAACATCTTCTGTGGTAATAAAGCCAAAAGTAGTGCAAGAGATAGTCCAGTTTACACTCTACTTCAGTTACATTAGCAGTATACATACACGCTGGTTTCATTCTAAATATGTGCCCTCTAGTAATAGCGATATATAAAAAAAGTAACCTGATGCTCGGCACTCCCAGAATTCATAAACATTTGGGATTCTTTTCACAGCTGTCGCCGAACGGCAGTCACAGTAATACCACGGATGAATTGAAACACTTTATCTTCCATGCTTGCGATCATTCCGTGATGGTGTACTGACATGAGAAAATGAAATATTTGTCAATTGAATCCAGCGGGAGTATTTATTTCGAGGCAACATGTGTCATATTTGGATTTACTAGGCAAATCTGGATCTAACGAGGTGAGATCATTTTCGGTAAACGTCTCCCCCCATTGACTCAATACGGCTTAACCGCAACCTTCAGCGCATCCCGACTGTTCAGTTTGTCGAGCGCTTTCTGATACTCATGGATAGTGAAAACGTCCGTAACCTATATATTAACCGTAAAAAAACCTTTGGTCTTTGGGGCAAGGTTTTATGAGTAACACGTACCATGCCTTTCACCCTTATCTTGCCACTCTCTATATATGCGATAGCGCGCGGAAAGCAACAGTTCTGACCAAACGACGTGATGATCTGATATAGGTATGAAGATCTATTATACCACAATGCAGAATTTTCATGAAATGGTTCACCTTAATTTCTTCTAGAAAAAGCTTTCCAGGAGACCAATGGACCATAGCATTGGGTAGATAGAGACTATATATCAAGAGTGTTCCACCTGCCCTTACGTAGTTAATAGAATCGTTGACCACCTTTTCAGAACCTGTCGCCTCGACCTGAAAACCGCATCAATTCCCACCAGCTGGGAGAAACACTAAGAAAATGCTGCATACGACAACATCAAATCCATGCGGATAATCTTTCTTAATTTGTTCCCATTGTGGTCCTGGATTTTCTCGGTCAAGTTCAATGTATTCGTCACCGGCGTCAAGTTCCTTGGCTATCTTGGTTTTGATCCCTTTGTTTGCTACGATGACGACCTTGATAGCACCATTCAGTTTCAAGAGTTGTGCGAGGACCAAGCCCGTGGGACCAGCTCCCATCACGAGAACTTCTGCTCCGGGAGGAGTGTTTAGCTGATCCATTCCGTGAATAGCACACGAGGTCGGTTCAACCAGAGTCGCCTCTTCGTCGGTTAGATTATTGATCTTGTAGACATACCTCGCGTCGCTGGATACACATTCAGCACTACTCACTACCGATGGTGGTGAACAATAAGGCTTACAAAACAACATATTCTGCAAATGCACCGGGTGCGGTAACACCGTGATATCCCCGTTTTTCGCATAATTGCGTCTGTCCTTTCTGACAGAAGAAGCAGGTCTCGCACTATTCACGGCTACACGTAAAAGGTTTGTTTATCCGATCAACGTTCGAATTATACGAACAACTATAATTGGATCTGCGACACAGCGATCCCCTTTGAAGAGGTGCTTGACTTGGGCTCCTACTTGGGCTATGACACCGATTACTTCGTGTCCCGGAGTGAGCTGCAATTTTGCCTTGAGAGGAACGGATGACACTAAAAATGTTTCAAACGATTCTCACGGGAAATTTTGCGATGAATTCTCCTTCGTGAATGTGCATGTCAGTTCCACATATTCCTAGAATTCTGGGTTAGTGACTATAGGCTACAGATTGGCGCGGTAAACGAATACCACTGCATGACACTGCATTATACTTGGGTTACCTCCGTGTCAACGATATTGGTAAGCACCCACCTTTCAACAAAACCTGATTAGCCTGCACTTGTGGAATAGGTACCGTCTGCACGTCAAATTTCCGTGGCTAATAAAAGACCGACTCAGAATTTTGGCATCATATCCTCCTGACCAGTGGGTACTTACGACGCTATAACAGAGAGCATTCATGGTCGATGTGGACATGATATCTATGGAAAACGTCAAGTTCATAGAGCATCTGATAAATACTTGGTTTCCGCACTCGCCAAATGTTGTAAGAGAGAGGTGGAGGACGTCGGGCTTTAACCTCTCGAAAAAAAA